>APFE031607976.1:0-35342 GCA_000404065.3 Pinus taeda
ACTGATATATAATTGCATCTATTGGATTTTATGCTTGTATTTGTGTCGTTCTTTGCATGTGCAGGTGTCCGTTCACGAGGATCATGGGGATTGTGACCAGCCGGAGCAAAGGAACGGGAGCGAAGACTCTTCTACAAGTATTAACGTTGGAATCCAAGTAGGCCCTCATCATCGATCTTTGATTTTCAATTAGGAACCTCTGTGTTAGCGTTGATTGATTGTTGCTAGACCCATGTTGGGCTAGTGGGATCGCCTCTGTCCGCAGAGGGGATTTACTTGTTCAACAATTTGGCAACTCCACTGGGGAGTTGTGCTTGTTGTTTGATTTGTAAACTTTGGACGGAGCCTGAAGTACAGCCAGATAGCCTTCGAAACACTATTGCTTTGCATTAGTGAAGCATATCAAAGCCACTTCAGTCAATCTCCGGTTTGGTTTACGGACTGAACAACTTGGAGTTTGTCTTGCCTCTTTGGTTTTCTCTTGTTTGCTTGCTTGGATAACTTTTTGGATTGAATTTCTTGCTGTTTCTTGCTTCCTGGCCTTCCTAGAGACTGTAAACCAAGCTTTGGACCGCTTGTTTTTCTTTTTGACTTGGCAAACTTTATTAGCGCGGTTTTTCCTCTGACAGTCGCGCCAGTTGGCGCATGTTGCTAACTGACAACCTGCGCCAATCCCTTTATAGCGCGAGTTGCAGCCTGACAGTCATGCCAGACCTCTTAACCTTTTCAGATCACTTGTTTTGCAGCCTTCTGAGCTTGGATTTGTATCTTGCTATATCTTTTGCAGCTTCTGGAAGTGTGTTGGACCTTTGTGTGACTGGTTATTATTTTTATCCTTCAGTTGTTTACTTATTTCTATCGATTTTGTATCCTAGCCCTAGTGGCTTTGCATGTCGAGCCTTCTGTGGGAAATTGTGGTTTGGTAATCCAGTCAGCTTTTTGGTTGTTTTCCGCACTCATCTAGTGGTTGTGGAAGTTGGTATTCTATGCTTCAAGTGATTCACTTCTAGCTTATTTGGATTTTACTTGACTTCATCTGAACTTAGATCACATGGTTCATTGAAAGTCTTTGTGTTTTCCTTGCTTTGATAGGTCATTTTGATGTTTCAGAATTGGTTCTATTTTCCATTGAGTGAATTGTGTTTGTTTATACTTGTGAATATCTCTTGAGGTTTTTTAAGTGCATTATGCTGTCTTAAAAGAAAAGATCTTTTTGCATTTTATTAATTAGCATTTCTTGTTATTTGTTGCTTTTAAAAAGAAAAAGAAAAAGAAAATTTCATTTCTTGTTATTAGCTGCGTTAGGATCTTTGTTGATCATTTTGTTTGTGTAAAGATCTCAACTCTCCTGTAGATAGAGTTCATTGAATGAAATGATATAATTTTGGCATATATTTTTCATTTAGGAAGTTTCGAGAGATCACATACAGTAGGACCAAAAAACTGAAACATAATTGAAGATAAACTGTAAAATAAACTAAATGAACCTAACAACGCATTGGAACATAACGCAAATATTCTAGAGGTATAGGTTAGAGACGTGTTCCGGCGTCTTTAAACCTGGTAGCTTACCGTTGAGTGGTTGGGTGATTCCTCCACGGTGAAACGATAGGTGCCAGTACAGATTGTGCTCCCACGTACTGTCGCGTATATATTGGGAGACCCCTATAGGCTTGCAACCTTTTATCCATAGGAAGCCGAGTCTGCCGCCTTACAAGCCGTAATGCACTGAACACAGCACTCAGGAAGATTGATTGCAGTAGGGGAAGTCCTTGGTTTTCATCTGATTGCCAAGGTGTATAAGCAGTTTTACGAATTGTTTGGTAAACCTCTTAACTAGTTCTCCAGAGTAGTCACTTTTGATCCTTTTCGAACTCCCTAAAAGAAAATGTGTAAGTGAGCATCTTGTCACTTCGTGCTCATTAAATATTCGAAGGAGACTAGAGTCATCTTTTCGTCCTTTTCTCGACTCTTAAAAAATGAAAAGGTTAAGTTCATTGTCTTAAAATTTATTTGACCACGATCACATATAACCCGGTTAAATTTTGTTTGCGTTAGTCTGAGTAGGGTCTGGTTTCGCTAGATTCCCTAGGATTTTGTGAAATTCCATCCTGGCAGAATTACTAATCTCGTCTTCCGACATACCAGTTGTGAGTGAAATTATTCCTATTGTTCCAAGTATACAAGCGCTTAACTCTCGTGCTCCAGGCGACGAGGATTACCAATTGTATTTGAACCCTATTTGGGAACCTTCTCAAAACGGTGTCCCTTTCTGGAAATACACTTCTCCTCAACAACCATTTCCTTCTGATATGGAAAACCCATCCCCTACTACGACTGACGAATCCGATGTGCCAGGGGACGAGATTCCGAGCACAATGGAATCTACACATGTTAGTAGAACTGCTACTACCGGGGGACTACCTCTTGGCTATAGAGCATTGCGTGATTTTCTATCATCTCCCTTTCCGACTTCTATTTGGTCACCACCCGTCTTCTCAAATATGGAGCTTTCGACTCCACAATCTCGCGGTACAGCTGTTACCTCAGTCACAACCCCTCCAACAGTATCTGTGGCTTCTTCGACCCCTATTTTTAGTCGACCTTCGACCTCTTTATTCGTAGGTTTTGATCCTACATCGAATATCTCACTTGGAGGACAATATGATCAGTATCTACCACCTCCTGGGACTAGGACAGGTTCGCTGTCAGTAGGAGAGGTTTCAGTTACGCTGTCGATAGATTGGGGTTCCACCTCTTATCACGGTGGTCAAGCATCGTATGCGCAACCCAAACAACCACATCAGCAAAACCTACAAGGAAAATCCTTCCAAGGAAACCATTTTGCTTCTAGTGGTCCCTTTTTCACTCCTCATACACAACCTACTGGTAATCCAGGCCAACCTTCCACTCAGCAAGCTCAGCCTAGTATCCAGCAAGGCTCTCATACTGGACAAACCGGTCAATCATTTGTTAACCCAAATCAACCTAACGTCCAGTATACCCAAGTTTATGGCCAAGCTGCCTAATCGATTGGTCAACCAACTGTCCAGTATACTCAATCTTCTGGACAAACTGATCAGCCTCTAACACAGTTGGGCCAATCACTTGCCCAGCCCACTCAGCCATCTGGTATGATAGGACAACCCTCTGCTGCACAACAGCAACCTCAGTATTAGCAAGTAGGTCAACCTCAGTATCAGCAGGTAGGCCAACCTCAGTACCAGCAAGGTTATCCTTCTGCTCAGATAGCCCAAGGTTATCCGTCTACTGGAGTTGCTCAACCCAACACTTGGACCCAAGTAGGACCCCAAAATCCATCTGGTTCTCAAATGCAGGCTGGAGTTCAATCTCAAACATTTTATCAAACTCAGCCTAGGTCTCAAACTCAATTTGGGGTCCCACCTCACTATGGTTATCAACAACCTCAAGGGCAACCTTTGTTTGCCCCTTACCAGAATTATCAACAACCATATGCTACTTCTACAGCATCGTTTGGTAATCCATACACTGGGGGGCAAAACACAAATCCCTACGGCCAATACACCATGGGGCCAAATCCGTCAGGGCAAAGCCCATGGGGGCAACCACCACCTGGTTGGAACCCGGGTGCTTCATCCTACCAGCAGCCCCAGATGTCTTTTAATCCTCAGTTACCATTCTTAGTAACTTTAGAATTACCGGATGTGTCCAAACTGACTAATGATCCTATTCTTCATAATCCTTATTGGCCTCTGGTTCCCACCAAAATTCCTGGTGACTGTCCAAAATTCGATGGTAAAGCTAATGAAGATCCACAAGCCCATGTCATTACCTATCATCTCTAGTGTTCATCGAATTCATGGCTTGATGATTCAATTCGGCTTCGCATTTTTCAAAGGACTTTCACTGGCTATGCCGCTAAGTGGTATATTGAGCTCAACCGTGGATCCTTTCAGGATTTCAATTCCTTGTCTATGGCATTCCTTACTCATTTTCAGTTGCCCATTCGTTATGAAACGGGAACACACCTCCTCACATCCTTAAGACAAACAACCGCTACACACATCTCTGATCACATCCATGAATGGAGACGGCGTAGACGTATGATCAAATTTTGGATTCCCGACTAGCTTCTTACGGATTGGTTTACGACTTTGTTCGTCCCTCCAATAGCTCGGGACATTGCTATGGGAGCGTGTGTTACTGAAGAGCAAGCTATCGCGCGTGCTCAATACCTCGACTTGGTTTATTCTCAGTCAGGTACATTGTATGATTATTTGCCTGATGTCCCTAGGCCAGGAACATCCAAAGCCCCGCCAACACCTACTGTTGACGGCATTATTGGGTCTGTTAGTTCATCCTCTAAGAAAAATTCCGCGAATCCTGGGAAGCAGAAGTCAAATGCCCCAATTGAAACCACTTCTCAGGTTATACCTACTTCTAAACCTACTTCCGAGGTTAATGCCATTCAGTCCACCAAGACAGACAAAACCTCGAAAGCAAAAAAGAAAGAGAAAGTGAAAAATAAGCCAGAACAACCTAAACGGGAACCACCTAAACCTCAATCTGAGGAGAGTGCCAAACGCAAACCCAAGTATCCTCGTCTTATCTGTGATGAGGATCACTATACCAAAGACTACCCTCGGCGGTCTGAAGTTAGTCGTTTGTTGAAAGGTGCTCTCGGGGTCCCTGCGGTGCTTAAAGAACCCTTTCCTTCATAGCAAACTCAAATGGTCGCTGACCCCTCTCAACCTCCCTCTTCCTTCGTTTCCCAAGTGTTCATGGCGGGAACAATAACTGTTAATATCAGTACTCGAACAAAGGATTATCCATCTGCCGGGAAGGAGCCTGAGGTTCCCCCCAGTGCTCCTCCGTTCAGTTCAAGCCCTCTCCATATCGAGAGACCTAGTACTGAAATGCCTCTTCGACCCCCTCCAAAAGGAGTACTCCGAAAATCTTCTTACAACCCAAACGCCCGTGCTGCTCAGCACTACAATATCGTTGAGGATTTAGCCCAGGCTCCATCGACTATGTCCGCTTTAGAAGTTCTCCAAAACTGCCCCTCTCAGAGGAAGTCCTTTGTATCCGCTATCGGCGGCATAGACCCGGATGACTCGGATTTAATTACGTTTGACTTAGATCGCCATACACAGAGACTGCCTCCCCAAATTGCATTCCTTATACAGGTCATTATTGATAAGAAAACTATCCATCGTACAATCATCGATGAAGGTGCTTCAACTTGCATCATGTCTGTTTCCTGTTGGAAAGCTATTGGTTCTCCGACGTTGAGTCAGTCTCCCACCACGTTGGAAGCTTTTGATGGAAGAGCATCCCATCCTTATGGTATCCTCCCACGTTTACCTATCTCTTTGGAAGGCAAAACGGTCGAGATGGTAGTTGAAGTCGTTAATGCTACTCTAACCTACAACCTCCTTCTCGGACGTAGCTGGATCTATGCAATGCAAGCTGTTGCTTCATCTTTCTTTCGTATTACTCGTTTCCCTCACCAAGGGAAGATTATTACGGTCGACCAGCTATCATTCTTCGCTTCCTCTTCGGAAGGAACTATCCCTTTTGTGGAGCATACCTCTAAATCAATTGAGATTCTAGGTCACGGGCTTTTCAAAGATCCCGCCCTTATGGGTGTTTTTCCAGCCCTGCCTCTGAATGTCGCTTCCGTCAATATGATTTCTACTTGTCTTGATCCATGGATCATTCCTCCCATCGACCAAGTAGATTCTTGGGGTGACCAGATGCCGTTGAGTCCTGCCGAACTCAACTACGTCGAAATCGTAGCTGCATCGGCTCCTTCTTCTAAACTTTCTCTTTCAAGCAAGATTTTACACACATTAGCTCCATCCTTAGGGCTTGTAGATCAAACTTCTTCGGATCCTTTAAAAGAAACATTTTCTTCCGACGAAGCTATTGTTGAGACTATGTCTCTCGAGGAACCTCCTTGGCACGATACCCACCATCGTTCCTCGTTGCTCTCTATCCCTTGGGATATGCTGACTTGTATTCAACGGTTTGCTCCTTGTTTCCCATTTCGATTCCTTCAGTCACCTGTTCAAGTTTACCAAGCCTCTTCTGAAGGTAATATGGCAAACATTACACAAAACCAGCCCATCGACATCTCTATCAAACCAGGGATCGTCGAACACATTCACATTGGAGTCACTTGTACTCCGGAGGAGATTCGACTTTATTCGAACCTTTTTCGCGAATTTCGTGATGTTTTTTCTTGGTCCTATGAAGAAATTCCCGGCATTGATACCAGCATAGTGGTGCATGAAATCATCACGTTCCCAAGTGCTAAGCCTGTTCGCCAACGTTTACGTCCGGTACACCCCCGAAAGGCTGCAGCGATCAAGGCCGAAGTAGAAAAGCTTCTTAAAGCTGGTTTTATTTATCCTATCCCACTCACAGATTGGGTTTCTAATATTGTACCTGTCACTAAGAAACAGGGAACTATCCGCGTTGTGTCGATTATCGTGATATTAATCGAGCCTGTCCTAAAGATAATTTTCCCACACCATTCATTGATCAGATTATTGACGAGTGTGTGGGAAGCGAGATGTATTCTTTTATGGACAGTTTTTCTGGTTACAACCAGATCAATATTGCTCCCGTTGATCAACAAAAGACTGCTTTCATCTGTCCATGGGGTACTTTTGCCTATAAGAAGCTTCCTTTCGATCTAAAAAATGTCGGCGCTACCTTCCAATGTGCAATGTCCTACGCTTTTCATGACATACGACACATTGTACAGCCATACCTGGATGATCTTCCAGCTCATTCAGCCAAGTGTCAGGACCACCCTACTCACCTGCGCGAGATATTTCTTCGCTGTCGACACTACCACATCAGGCTTAATCCTCACAAGTGTGTCTTCTGCGTAGAATCGGGTCGACTTCTAGGATTTTTCGTCTCCCACGAGGGCATCCGATTGGATCCCCTCAAAGTCGAAGCCATAGTCAATCTCCCTCCCCCTGCTACCTTACAACAATTGCAAAGCTTGTAAGGAAAAGCGAATTTTTTACGTCGTTTCGTTCCAAACTATGCCGAGGTGGCTAAAGGTTTTACATGATTACTTAAAAAGGATGTCCATTTTCATTGGGATACCATGGCACAAGAATATTTTGAGCGACTCAAGGGTCTCCTTGTTTCTGCTCCATTGCTTCGCCCTCCAAACTATCATCGTGACTACACCCTGTATTTAGCTGCCGCCGACACCACTATCAGCATGGTTCTTGTTCAAACCGATGACGATGACACTGAGCATGTTATCTATTATCTCAGTAGAAACCTTTTAGATACAGAAACTCGATATGCACATGTAGAGAAGTTGGCGTTAGCCGCCGTTTGCGCTGTCCAACGTTTCCGTCACTATATTCTGCTGCGCACTACTACTGTGATTTCTGATTGCAACCCCATGACGTATATCTTGTCACGCCAGCTGCTGGGGGGAAAGTACTCAAAGTGGATTGTCATCCTCCAAGAGTTTGACTTGGAATTCGCTACCGCCAAGTCAAAGAAATCACTCGTTTTTGCTGAGTTAATTTGCTCTTTGCCATCTTCTGCTTCGCCCTCTCATACAGAGGATCAAATTCCAGATGAGACTTTGTTTCTCATCAGCACCCTCGACCCCTGGTACGGTGACATCCTTATATATTTGCAAACGTCCTCTTTTTGCCTGGGCACTTCTAAGATGGTTGACGAAGGATTCGTCATCAATCTCAACCATATCGTATCATTGGGGATACCTTATATCGCCTCGGCGCCGACTCTGTTCTCCGCCGTTCTCTTACTCACGAGGAAGTTGAGCGAGTCTTGAATGACTACCACTTAGGTGCGTGTGGTGGTCACATGTCTGGATATGCAACTACCCAAAAAATCCTTCGTGCTGGCTACTTTTGGCCCTCTATCTTTAAGGATTGCATTCTTGTTGTCCGTTCCTGTCATGAGTGCCAGATATTCCAGCGGAAGATGCGAGCACCCCCCGCTCCTTTGCACCCTGTTGTTACTGTCGGCCCTTTTTCCAAATGGGGCATTGACTATGTCACCTGTAACCCTCGCTCGGCCGGGGGGCATGGGTTTATCATCGTTGTCGTCAATTATTTTACTAAATGGGCCGAGGCAATGCCTACACTGACTGAAGACGGTCACACAGCGGCGCAATTTTTATTCAACCACGTTATTTCGCGATTCGGCGTCCCTCAATCCATCGTCACTGATCACAGAAATCATTTCCGGAATCATATGATGACAGAACTAACAACCCAGCTAGGCTTAAAGCACGATAGTTCTACTCCGTACTACCCCTAGTCCAATGGCCAAGTTGAAGCGATCAATAAGATTTTGGTTACAATGCTTCAGCGTACCATTGGCATGCACAAGTCTAACTGGAATTTGATGTTGTTCCCTGCTTTGTGGGCTTACCGGACCTCCATGAAGGATGCCACTGGTTTCACTCCATTTCAACTAGTCTATGGACTAGAGGCTACCCTTCCAATCGAGTGTGAAATCCCTTGGTTAAAATTAGCTGTCGAGCTACTTCCCAACACCACCCCATTAGAAGAACGTCTCCTTTATCTGGAACGGCTAGATGAGACTCGTCGCCTAGCCAATTTGGCCATCGAAACACAAAAGAAGTGAGTCAAATCTCACTTTGACCAGACTATACATCCACGTTATTTTAACGAGGGAGACTTAGTTTTGCTATATGATCAGGCAAACGATAAGCTAGGACCAGGAAAGCTCGAATCTATGTGGCTAGGCCCTTATATTGTCAAGAAAGATTTGCAAAAAGGGGCCTATGAACTAATTGATTATGAAGGGAACCCTCTCGCACAGCCCCGAAACGGGCTGTATTTGAAAAAGTACTATGTGTGATGCTAGTACGCTTCATTTTGTATATACATGTACTCTAGCAAGTTTGTTGTGTATGTGTGTCAAAATTTTAATAGGCTTGATTGTCGCTTATTGTGTCTTTCGCTTCTTGTGCAGATGTCTAATACGCTTTATATTGGTTTCGCTGATGGTGCCTGTCGCAGTACTTGTAACTTGTCCTCTGCGGCATGGGTGATCTATGATCCTCATGGTGAGCTGATAGATCTTCAAGGTGTCTGTTTGGGTCATACCACGAATAATGTCGCCGAATATTGTGCCGTAATCGAGCTCCTCACTGAAGCAATTAATCTTGGCATTCGGGCATTGGTGGTAAACCTGGATTCTCAACTTGTCGTCCTCCAGCTCAATAGGCGTTATTCCGTCAGAGACCATCATATTCTAAGGTTGTATTTATGTGTAATATTGTTAGAGAGGAATTTTGGGTTCATTACATATCAGCATATTCCACGACAATTAAACACATTATCTGATGCATTGGCCAATCATGTATTAGATAGACATTTGCGAAATTTGTAAATAAAACATTTTGCAAGCAAGCACATGAAAACACAATAAAAAACCATAAACATATGTATATATATATATATGTGAGTCAAAATGTTCACGCCCCGCGCATTACATAATCCAAAAAATAATACATGTCCAAAGCCCATACAGCTGCTGACAATGTGTTCCTCAAAAATATCCAAAAAGGAAACCTAGGCATCTAATCACGATGATGCTCATCATAGCATGTCACCGCTTGCACCAAACGTCTCAACAGACGATGGACACGAGTAGATACTCCCACCGTGTGCCTCTGGTACGCTCTAGGCACGTCCGCCAATCTACCGTAATCTGGAATACCTCGAGTAAGTGCCTCAAGGTTCTGTACTAGATCGTCCTCACCCTCTACCTGAGGGTCCGCTGCAAGTTGTGCTCTCCGCACATTGTGAGGCAAGTCAGTTGGTCGCTCTGCACCAACATCTGTACACATATATAGACGTTGTAAGAGATAGGCATGTATTAACAAAAAAACTTAAATACATAAAAATGTTAAAAAACAAAGAGTTCTTACCTAGCTCCTCATCCCAGTCCTCTCCAGCAGGCAGAGGGAGATCGGGATCTCCAGTGAAATCCGTGCCTGCATAGGGCCAGTCCTCAATGACAATCATCTGGTGACGGAGCCAGATAAAGAACTCAGGCTTCCAGGACATCTATTGGCCCCCTCCTCCTCTGGGCATGAGTTCTACCCATCGATGCAACCTCGGTTCTACAACACTGGGTCTGCCACTATTCCCCCCTGTACCCGAAAGATCGACAGTCGCTCCAGGAAGAAAGTCACCACGATCGATCCATATCCAAACTGTTTGTTTCCATCACGCTTACACTTGGTGAGCTATCGTTTAATGTTGGTTGTCACTGTCGTGGCCCAATCAAACAGTGTAGGCTGGAGACACTCAGTGGCCAGCAGCAAATGATTTTTGCTGGCCTCGTGGGGCGCATGTAGCCCAGTTGTCTGGGTAATGGTGAATAAAATAACTTGTAGTACCAGGTCGGGCACCGTGTTAATATCTACCTTCTTGCTGTTTGCTCCAAACCGTGCTCCAGGACACACTCGTTCCATCACTTCCTCTCTCTTCTCTCCAGAAGGCCGACTACCAGTCAAGATAGTCGTGCACCTCGCCGTGATAATCCAGTGATAAAGTAGACATCGGAAACATCCAACTCCAATGTCTGGTCTTTCAGGCGAAATACCTGATCCTCTGTATCCCAAGCATCCACTATGAAGCACAGTAGCTCAGGTTGTGCACGTAGGTATGAAGTGTGGAAGAATTTCTTCAAGCCACAGTCTCTCAGAGCATTCATACAGTCATCATCCTCCAATGCCATGGCATCCATGTCATTATGCTCTCGTTCTTTCCATTCTAGAACCATTTTGACAAAACCCTGCAACCAAAGGTGAAATTTCAACCATTAGATCATTAATGAAACCTAAAAATGGGAAAAATTTGCAAATTCAACGGTCAAATGTGTGGTAAAATGAGATCGCACGGTTGGCGTGACTGTTCCTAAAACAGTCGCGCCAATGGCGCGACCCCTTAGGGAAAAATCACCATTGGCGCGGTCCCGCGCAGGAAACCCGCGCCAATGGCGCAACCCTAAGAATTTGCAAATCCCCTTGCGGGGGGCTGAATTATGGATTAAAATCTTAAAAAATGGAACGAAAACAGAGCTAGGGATGAGGCCTCTTACCTGTTGCAGACGGCGGCTCGAATGGTCTCCTGGATTGATCGCAATCAGCAGTTGAAATTTGCACCAAGAACCCTCCAATAGTGAACTCACAAGGTAAAAAGTGAAAAGTAAATTTATTTTTTTACCATTTTACTATTTATAGCATTATTTTGACCTAAAAATACATTAGAAATGATATTTTGAGTATTTTTGGGATATTTTCATGTCGAAGTGGGTTTTACGCTGTTTTTGTATGATGACAGGGCTTGGTGCAACTCAACGCAATCAAACGAGCTTCTTTTCAACTTTTTCAAGCTCGATAAAACATGAGAAAAAGGTTACTTTACGGTCGGTTTTCAGCTCTTTTCCTGACCTTTTAAAGAGGAAAAGGTTGCCGAGTTATTCCTCTTGGCTCGTTAAAACGTTACTAAGGGGCGGTCGTTTTAAGTTCTTTTGTCGACCGTTAAAACATAAAAAGATTACCGGGTTTTTGTCATTTCAAACTCGTTAAAGGTTACGAAACGACGTGGTTTTGATCACTTTTTTACTTTTTCAGGTCGAAATCAATAGTTATGAAAAGTACTCCTCGATCATAATGGTCGGGTGGTTCTTTCGGGCATTATTTTATACTTTTTCGAGCCCGAGAGGCACAACTTTACGAAAAAGGACACCCCTGGAGTTTCCTTTTCTGCTGTCTTTTCAAACTCTCTAAACATGAAAAGACGTCGAGTTCTTCCTTTGTCAGACTCGTTAAAACCTGATGACATCGGATCTTGTCGAAATGACACACCACAAGCATATGCTATCCCCATCAAGCTTGTTAAAAATAATTGGGGTACTCGCCAGAAATGGTGGGGAAAAAAAAGAAAATTTTGGGAACCATAATTATAGTTGTGTCGGCAGTATGTCGCTCTTGAACATGGCACTTCTCTACTTTCGTGTCGGGGTAGGGATATCTCATCTCATTTTTCACTTGCCTCCGTGGGCTTGGGTAATCCTATTTGACCTCTCGTCTGCTCATTGCCTCGTCATCATGACCTCTGATCCATCGATGTCAAATACTGCCAATTCCACTGTCGTGCTGCCGATATGTTCAAGAGAAGTTGACCTCTGAAAGAAACAACCTTTGTTTGATAGTTCATATAATCTTAATTCACAACATTGCCTCTTCCCGTCTCGTGTCGATGATGTGGGAAACATCATGGCCCACCTTCGATGAAAGATCACTTCCTGTCGACTTCAGCTCATTATCCAAGAAAGTGACCTAGAGACTCCCTTCTGGTACCTTGGAGCCTGCATGCCTCAATGGCAGGTTCTTCGTGTTCGACGTGAGGTTTTCATCATTGGCCTCCGATCGAATAACTCTGCGGGTGTTCGACATCGGCTCATACATTCACACGCCGTAGGTTGTACCTGTAGTACCTTGAGGGCCATTGTCATTATTGGTGGTACCTCTCGCGTCTGTTAACAGTTTTCATTATTGACTGGTAATCAGACGATGTCCAAGCATGTTCGACTTCAGCTTACATGTTCACATGCTTGGACTTGTACTTGTGTTCGGGTCGAGGTGGAGCGCAAGACCCTGGATTGTGTCTGTTGTAATCCAGGCGTGATTTTTGATACATGACTCATTCATTGGATGGCTGCGACATACCTGAGTCAATTCATTGATCCTAACCAGATGGCTGCGTCCATACTACCGATCTAGATTATCATGTACTCTCTTATGGATGGTTGCGACCATACCACGTACACCATGTATTTGAACTATCAATTGTATCTCTCAATGCAGATTCTCGGTGGCAGCTATATATGTTCTTGTAAATCTTTTCACCCCTCTCTCTCTCTCAGGCCTCATGCTTTAGGGGGTATCTGTTACATAGTAATTTGTCACCGTTGGTCACCGTCCCTATTACCCCTGTTTTTGTATATTGGAGGACACATTCCGGGACCTGTGAGCAGTGACAAAACCTAAAAACATATGCATTATGTTCCCCTAAGTATGTACTTCATGTTCCCTGAAGACACCTTTTGCAAATTATCCCTGAAAAGTGCCCTTTTTCCATTGGCGCAGGTACACAGTGTCTTACCTGCGCCAATGACTCAGATCCTCAAAAGGGGGCGCGCCCATTGGCGCTCTGTCCTAGAGCAACACTCGCGCCAACCAAGTTTAGTAATGATTTTTGGCCAACGCGCACCCATATGTTTTTTCCTCTCTTATCATGAAGTTCCTTGAGGGAAAAATCCACAAGATAGAGGTCGAGAGTCATTGTTTATCCATGACAACTATCCTCAGTAGCTTTTCAGGGATAATTCCAATCCACAATGGGCGTCCTGGTACATTGTATCTTCCTCCCTTCTCCATCTATAAAAGCCTGTCCTCGTGCATTTGACAAGCTAGTTTTTGTGAGTGCTGGAGTAATGCTAGAGTGATAGTAAGAATTGTGAAGCATAGGGAGGTTATGCTGCCAGAATCCTGAGAAGGTCTTTTGTAAGGCATACATAGCTTCTCGCCCAGCCAGAGAATAGGTTCAACGTCAGAACCTTGGTTGTATCTTTCTCTGCTTTTATTTATTAATAGACGACTTTCATTATGGTTCCACTCCTATTGTCTTTATAATGATGATTGAGTTATATCTTTTCTGACTGATATATAGTTGCATCTATTGGATTTTATGCTTGTATTTGTGTCATTCTTTGCATGTGCAGGTGTCCGTTCACGAGGATCGTGGGGATTGTGACCAGCCGGAGCAAAGGAACGGGAGCGACAATTCTTCTACAAGTACTAACGTTGGAATCCAGGTAGGCCATCATCATCGATCTTTGATTTGCAATTAGGAACCTGCGTGTTAGTTGTGTGATTGTTGCTAGACCCCATTTGGGCTAGTGGGATCACCTCTGTCCGCAGAGGGGATTTACCTGTTCAACAATCCTCATAAGCCTTTTTATGAATGAGGCCTCTATTTTCTTCATTTTCCATTCATTCTTTTTCCTCGTCACACGCAACCTGTGACCTTTCACCTCCCTTTTATTTCCATTATTTTTATAAATAAATGTTCCAAAATGCCTTTTAATGCCTTAGCCATTGTCTTTTCTAATTTCCTTAGCCATAAACAACCAAATGAACACCCCCTAGGATATCTTGCCCAACATTCAGCTTGGAATAAGTGTCCTATTCATCCGTGGTTATTGTTTTTAACTTTATTACATGGAATTTTCACCAAGGCTATTACAACTAGATTGTGAGGAACTCAAGCCCAATTGCTTGCTTTGCAGATAGGTCTTATACAAAATATTAGCCTCATGAGATGGCATTTCCTTCACCTCTTTACCATGTGATTCTTCTATAAGGGAAATCATTCGTGGGTAATCCATATCCATATCCTCGAGTAGGGCTTCTACTTTAGCTTCTTTTGAAGGGGAGATTATCATTTCCTATGGTAATGGATTTTTTTGGTACTCTTCAAAAGACTTTTACGCAGCCTCTATAGGTTATTGGATTTACCTTTTGTTGATGGCATGTTTAATTAAATTTTGACTTGCTCTAGAGACTCCTTTCGAGAGGTGAGAGGTTCGAAACTACTTTCAGATCTAAGGATCTAGTCAGTGATGATTTTTTTCCTTAGGCCTCGAATCTGGTCTAAGACTAATCACGCACACATACACACTAGGAACCTTCAACCTTCTAGCACTTTGCAGTGTGGAAATATTCAACAATGAAATCAATTTAGTACATAGATATTTGAGCCCAAAGCTTTCTTATTTTTTTAATTCATTAATAAAAGAATCATGGGGATATTGTACCAGGGATCATGGCCCTTGATCACTAGTACAAATAGATACATAGTATACAAACTAGGGCTTGTGATCTACAACATCATATCTACAATCTTCCCAATAATAAATAGACAAGAACAAACACATAGCTTACTTGTTGAAGTATACCATCTAGATTATCCCTTCCTACACTTGTTGTCCTTGACACCTGATAGGTCTTTTTGCCTCTTTTAGATCAACGACTCACAAGGGGTTTACTGCTCCAAGTCACTTTCATAATCAACTCTTCCAATCAGCCTTCTCATAATGAATATGTTATTTTAAATTCATTTCATATAGGCCCAAAACATACTCATCCACTCATAGTGGCTTTGTCTATCAACCCATTACATATTAGCATTCATTTCATACTATCCACAACTTTGTTTGTGAACAAAGTTAGAGATTTGTGCTCAAAATCTCCTTGTTGTCCTTCTTGCCTCAGATCTAGGGCTTGGATTACTCCCATAGCCCTAGCAGACCTTGGATATTCCCTTAGCAACCACCGAACATAGAGTCTGAGCCTCATACATCTCTGTCACATTCTTTGCTCCGTCCTCTTCAAGACAAGTTTGGGGTCTCAACCCTCCTCAACCAAATTTGCCTAGTTCTGAGGCCTTACGACCTTGTTGTGCCAACCTGAGGGCCTTGTTAATCTAGGTGGATATTGGTGGCCACCTGCCAAGTCCACTTGGACCCCCACAATTATTTCTTTCAGCTTTCAGTTTCCTTAATTGTAGCACAGTTTACTATTTTTAGTAGTTTTTCAGGTTCTAAACTTCCAGAGCTGTTTTGAGGCCCTAAATTAAGTTTTTTGGGAAAGCTGGGAGCAACATGGGTCCATGGACAAATGTCACTATTTCCAAAGTTGTAGTTCTCGGGTAGATCTTTATAACGAGATATTTTGCACGTCAAACGGAGATCGTATGCCAAAGTTACGACCCCGGGAAGTTGATGTACCAATTTACCCAAACAGGGCCCACATTTTGGCATTTCATCTTCTAGGGTTATGTTTTTGGATGTTTAGGGTTTTCCATTGTTTCTCAACAATATATAGGCCTTTGAGCCTCATTGTAACAAGGTTCATAGGCATGTAGCCGACACATCTCTTCTCAGAGATAAGCTGCCATCGCCCTAGCTGGTTTATTTCCTTTGTTGTTTGTAAGCATATTTCATTATTTTACATTAATGAAATGAAGTATTATTTCCGTTGCATCTCTGTGTTTATGGTTATCTCTGTAATTTGTTGTGTTCCTGTTTAAACTTTTGCTCGACCTTGACGGCATATCGGTATGTCATGCTGAGCGAGTGGATGTTCAGGAATTCTATTTCTTCCTAGATGTTCTTGTGCAGGCAGCCGCGATATTTGAGTACCAAACGCTACTTCGAATCCTTGATACCCAACTTTGTGCAAAGGGTATGGAAAATATTGGTAAACTCTGGCACGTCTTAGTCCCTTCCTTGCCGCAACGTAGTCCACTTTATGTATTGATCCTCATAGCCTCTGGCAGGGTAGTACTGCTCCTTGATGGCATCCAGGAATGAATCCCAAGTGGGTGCGGCTAAAAATAATGAGCCTGTATTTTCATCCTTCTTCTCATAGTAGGTTTCCCACCAGTCCTTGATGTGGGGAGATGCTTTGAGAAGAGCAAAAATAATCTTTCCCCAACTAGAAAAATCATGAACAGAAAAAATAACCCTCTAGCAGATTTAACTGTTTATCGACAGAATCTACGTCTATCTGACCCTCGAATATGGGGATTTCAAAATTAACTTGTACCTTAAAAGGTGTGGCGTTTCTAGAGTAGCTATTATAAGCCGATGCGTCGCCCCTGGGTAGCCGCTAAAGGATCTAGGCAAAGTTGTCCATTATCACGTTCCTTTTTCGCTCGAGGGATTCTTCGAGCAAGATTTTGATAGGATCTCCTGCCCCCTTGTCTTTCTTTTCATCTGCTATGGGAGGCTGTTAGGATTTGCGAGGCTGGTCTTGCAAAGGTTGGACTAGTTCAAGCCCTAACTCCTTATATCCCGACCTCGTTGGGGACATGCAAAGAAAAGCAGAGAAAAAGTAGACCACTCTAATACTACTAATCCGGATTTAAACAGGAACACAACAAATTATAGAGATAACCATAAATGCAGAGATGCAGTGGAAATAATACTTCATTTCATTAATGTAAAATACTAAAATATGCTTACAAACAACAATGGAAATAAACCAGCTAGGGTGATGGTAGCTTATCTATGAGAAGAGATGTGTCGGCTACATGTCTCTGAACCCTATTACAATGAGGCTCAAGGGTCTATTTATTGTTGAGAAACAATGGAAAACCATAAACCTCCAAAAACCTAACCCTAGAAGATGAAACGCCAAACTGTGGGCCCTGTTTGGGTAAATTGGTACATCAACTTCGTGGGGTCATAAGTTTGGCATATGATCTCCGTTTGACGTGCACAATATCTCGTTAGAAAGATCTATCTGAGAACTAAAACTTTGGGAAGAGAAATATTGGTCCATGGCCTGATGTTGCTCCTAGTTTTCCCAAAAAAACGTCGTTTAGGGCCTCAAAACAACTCCAGAAGTTCAGGACCCAAAAAACTGCTAAAAATAGTAAATTGTGCTACAATTAAGGAAATTGAAAAGCTGAAAGAAACAATGGTGGGGGTCCAAGTGGACTTGGTAGGTGGCCACCAATATCCACCAATATCAGCAGAGGTCGTGAAGCAACTGGGCTTACCAACCATAGCACATCCACAACCGTACACCATCGAGTGGGTTCACCAAGGACGGGATCTTCACGTGAGCCAGCAATGTCGCCTTCCATACAACATCAAGCCCTTCATGGATGAGGTATTGTGTGAAATTGCTCCCCTTGAGGTTTGTGATGTATTATTAGGACAACCATACTTTTGGAAGCGACATGTTGTGTATGAATCAAGGCCTCGTGTTGTTATTGTTACTTTGGGAAATAAGTTGTTAACAGGATACCAGAGGTAGCACTGCCTACCGCCATCTCTTTGTTACTACAAACAATGCAATAAAACGGAATTTGTTTTTCCTAATGATACGCCCTCAAGAAAGAAGAAGACGGTGGCCAACACCTCCAGCAGGCCCTCCAAAACGACAAACTCAAGATGGACAAGGTCGTGGAGGAGTACGAGGACATCTTCACCTCCCCTGTAGGGGTTCCTCTGCACTGTCAGGTCAAGCACTCCATTGATCTGACCCCAGGTGTGCCGCTTCCCAATGGACCAATCTATCAGTACTCTGTTATGGAGAATGATGAAATCAAGAGTCAGATCCAGGAGCTGCTGCAGAAAGGTCACATATGTCCGAGTTCATCACCCTGTGGGAGCCTGATCGTGTTGGTACAGAAGAAGGATGGGACTTGGAGAATCTGTATTGACTATCGGGCACTGAACAAGATCACTGTCCGTAATAGGTACCCGATCCCAAAGATTGATGACCTCCTAGACCAACTAAAGGGAGGAAAATATTTCAGTAAGACTGATTTGAAGTCAGGATATCACCAGGTACTAATCGAACCCTCTAATGTGTGGAAGACTGCCTTCAAAGCCAAGGAGGGCCTTTTCGAATGGTTGGTTATGCCTTTTGGATTGATGAATGCTCCTACAACCTTCATGAGCCTAATAGATGACATCTTGCGGCCATTCACCAACTCATTTGTAGTGGTATACTTGGATGACATTCTGATCTTCAGCAAGAGTTGGGAAGAGCACCTCCACCACATCCGACAGGTTCTCTAAACACTGCGGCAACACAATTTATGTGCCAATTTGGAGAAATGCACTTTTGGCATGACCCAGGTTTAGCATCTTGGATACATTATTGATCAACAGGGGGTGCATGTGGATCCAGCCAAGATCCAAGTCATTCGGGATTGGCCATCTCCAACCACTCTGATAGAGCTCCACAGCTTTCTAGGTCTTGCCAACTTCTACCTCTTGTTCGTGTTGGGATTTTCTCATATCACTTGGCCCTTGAGTCAAGTCACGAAGGGAGGAGCGAAAGAAAAATTCTTTTGGTCTAAATCTCAACAGAAGGCATTCATAGAGTTGAAAGGTCGCCTCTGCATGGCACCAGTGCTTGCATTACCATACTTGCAACAACCATTTGAGGTCGAGACAGATGCCTCTAACTATGCTATTGGGGTAGTCCTTACTCAACACGGGCATCCAATGGCATATCACAGTGAGACACTTTCGAGACACAGTTCAGAAATATCCCACTTATGACAAAGAGAAGTATTCCATTGTGCAGGCCTACCGATAATGGAAGCATTACATTTTGGGGAAGGAAACGGTCATCCACACAGACCACCGACCCCTGCAATTCATACAGACCCAAGGGAAATTTCATAATGATCACCATCAGAAGTGATCCACATACCTGCAACAGTTCCATTTGAATATCAAGTATAATAAGGGCAGCACCAATAATGTTGCAGATTGCCTCAGTCAACCACCGATCATGGCATTAACCACCATGCTCAACTCTTGTGGGCATGAGACTTCTGATTGGCCATTTCTCTACAAAAGTTACCCAAAATTCGGCCACACACACTAGACACTCTTAGAGGGTCAGCATGTTCCAGATTTTCACCTCCAAGGTGCCCTGTTATGCCACATGGGTCACCTTTGTGTTACTTCAAGTGAGCGTGCCAAGATGATTTGGGAAGAACACTACAGTCGGGATGTTGGGCATTTTAGGGTCAAGAAAATGGTGGCAGTACTCCAAAAGTATTTCTGTTGGTCGAATCTTCGACAGGATGTCAGGAAGTACATCAGATCATGCACTACCTGCGCCATTGTCAAACTGATCGTTAAGAAGCAAGGGCTCTATACCCCACTGCCTACCCCTAGTCGGCCTTGGGAATCCATCTCCATGGATTACATGTCAGGCCTTCCTTCCTCTAAGCATGGAAACAACTGTGTTTTTGTGGTCATCGACAAGTTCTCGAAGATGGCCATTAGGCGGCCTGCAAGAAGAATATCAGAGTAGAAGACACTGCTAAACTCTTCTTTGAATGAGTGTGGGTACACTTTGGGATCCCAGAGTCTATCATCTCATATCAGGACAACAGGTTCCTCAATAAATTTTGGTCCAGTATCTGGTCAATGCTGGACACCAAACTCACTAAGTCCATAGCCTTCCATCCTCAAACTAATGGCCAAATAGAGGTCGTCAACAGGATGATCATACACATTCTGCACATGTACAACTCAAAGCATCCATGCCCATGGGGTGAGAGCCTCCCTTATGTTTAGCACAGCTACAACTAGGCTCTCCACAGCTTGACTAGCTATAGCCCTTTTCAGGTGGGCTTCATATTCCAGCCACTATGTCACATTGATGTGGCCATGCCATTTGCAGGTACTCACGCAGATTCGGCTCATGTCTAGTTTGAAACAGATAAGGAAAATAGCTTCATTAAGCACATCCAACATATTCGCCAGTAGGTCCATGACATTCTAGAGAAATCAAATGCCAAGTATAAGCAGTGACATGATCAACATTGGGTGTTGCACAAGTTTCAGGTGGGTGACAAAGTCTGGTTGCATTTGCAAAAGGAACACCTTACTGGAGCCTATTGAAAACTCAGACCACTCCAATATGGTCCTTACACCATTACCAAGGTTGTGGGAGACAATGCATTTGAGCTCAGCATTCCCCCATTCCTTGGCTTGCATCCAGTGTTCAATGTGGATCACCTTCGACCATACTTTCCACCATTACTAGACACATCGAACATTACAGAACAGCTCACACCCACAGAGTTAAATCGAGATTGCATGGAACAAGCTGCAACTGATTGGATCATGGACACACAGATCAAGCACACTTGCCAACATAATATAAAACTATATCGAGTTGTTAAAGCAGGCCAACTCCTTCACCAGGGCAAGTGGCTCACCAGGGACCAAGTTTAGTAGAAGTTTCCTCATCTCATGGAGGAACTCAATGCAATGGGGACCATTGCTTCCTAAGGTGGGGAGGAATGATCCAGGTGGATATTGGTGGCCACCTCCAAGTCCACTTGGACCCCCACCATTGTTTCTTTCAGCTTTTCATTTTCCTTAATTGTAGCATAGTTTACTATGTTTAGTAGTTTTTCGGGTCCTGAACTTCCAGAGCCGTTTTGAGGCCCTAAAAAATGATTTTTGGGAAAATTGGGAGCAACATGGGTCCATGGACTAATGTTTCTCTTCCCAAAGTTGTAGTTCTCGGATAGATCTTTCTAACGAGATATTGTGCGCGTCAAACGGAGATAGTATGCCAAAGTTACGACCCCGGGAAGTTGATGTACCAATTTACCCAAACAGGGCCCACCGTTTGGCATTTCATCTTCTAGGGTTAGGTTTTTGGATGTTTAGGGTTTTCCATTGTTTCTCAACAATAAATAGGCCTTCGAGCCTCATTGTAACAGGGTTCATAGGCATGTAGCCGACACATCTCTTCTCAGAGATAAGCTACCATCGCCCTAGCTAGTTTATTTCCATTACTGTTTGTAAGCATATTTCAAAGTTTTACATTAATGAAATGAAGTAATATTTTCGCTGCATCTCTGTGTTTATGGTTATCTATGTAATTTGTTGCATTCCTATTTAAATCAGAATCACTTGTGGCCCTCTCCTAATAGACTGATTATATAATTATATGCAGCTTGATTACATTCTTGTATGTGAGTTTCATTCTTGGTTATTTGATTACATGCATCACTATTGTAGGTTGATTACTAGAATTGATCTCTTATGCTCAACTACATGCAGTTATGTGTATGTGTAGTTGATTAGGCATTACTTATGCAAGTGGATAGTTGCATGAGGTAATGTGTATACTGGAGTATTGGTTGTTTTCATGCATGAGGTCATAGCATGCATTGTTGATATGGCCTTGCATTGATTATTGGACCCTAGTTAGTATGATGGTTATGTGTTGATGGACTTATTGATATATGTCTATATGTTATTTTAGTTATGTTGTAAATGCATCACGTTGATTTGATGATCTTGCGGACAAGGTATCCTCCTTGAGTATGCTAACGTACGTTGATTTTTGGTGATTTGGTTTAGCTGACATAGTATGCCTTGCAGGAAAGAGATCAGATGGCTAATAAGGTGGTAGACTACATAGAATCTCCCTATGATGGGCAACATGGTGTGGGGCACTCTTTTGACTTAGCAAACACCTTGAGAAGCCTGAAGGAAGAAATAAGGAGTTGCAAAGTAGACAATGACAAAATCATGCAGGCACATGTTATGAATAAATATATAGGAAATAATGTAAAATAATGTAAATGATAATGATCATAAATAATGATTAGTTAATTAGTAATTAGGTTGAAGATTCATGTCTAAATGAGACATGACTCTTTATGAAGAGACACCTGCTTGGTATATAAGCAAGCCTCTCACTCTCATTGTATCATCATTCTTCACACATTTAATATATAATATTTGTATCCTCGTGGATATCTTTATATTCCAAGTCTTTTGAAGTAATTAACATGTAGAAGGAACTTTGTTCGCTTCATTTTGTATTAGAGCCACGTTGGCTGATCACCAGGCCTTTAGCCATCAACCTCCCAACAATTTTGTTGTCATCCATCACGCATTCACTACGAAGAAGGGGCTTCTCCATTCTGCAGTTTCTACTTGGCCTTTGGCCATAAAAAAATAAAAATAAAAAAGGGAAAAAATAAAATTACCTGTGCTCTGTTGCCACTGCCACAGCAGACACAGTCCACGCCCGACATGCTATCTCGTTACCACAATGACTACTCCTATCACCATTTTCCACTCTGCAATGTCGCTACATGTTTCCTTCAAGACGCGGTCCATGCTCGACAAGCTGCCTTGTTACTGCATCAATTGCTCCTATCACTGTAGGTCCACTCTAATCAAAACAACCACGACAAAAAAAAAATCACCACAAAGGATCCGGTATCAATGACCGCAGATGCACATTAATCAAAGCCAAAATCACCATAGCTTTATTGCATAATATAGAAAATAAATAACAAGGAGAATCCAATTTCAGTCACCATCCAACCGCATTACCCATATCATCGTTCAAGTCCGCATTGTGTTCCACCAACGACCATCGCCCTGACGTGTTTCAAAATACACCGACGTTTTGTTCATCAATTGCAACTAGGCACAGTCAATCTCTCATTTCATTGACCTTGTCTATTTGGCAACGTCAATGCATTGCATTTCCAACCCTGTAAAATTGTCTCGTACATGACCTTACTGCTCAGCCATCAAACTGTACCACCACCACTACCGCCATTCGACATTATTCGTTGTTGCCACTATCAAAATTGTTGTACACTCATTCATGAGTGTGTCCTTACCACAACTGCACATCATCATTCAATCTTTGTGTCATACAAACCAAGTCATACACTACCAAACGTTGCTCGAGTAAGATTGTGACGATTGATGCCAAGAAAATTGATCATTTGTGATGTTTAAATAGATTTAAAATAATAATAATATATCACTTTGGTCATTTAGATATTAACAATAAAAAATATTATATCAACCTCTCGAAAGTAATAAAGTTAAGGAAAGTAATAAAGTTATTTCAATAAAAGAATTAATTAAAGTTATTTAAAATTTGTAAGGAAAAAAGATCATTTTGAAGCACTAGAGGAAAAAGTCAATAAATTTGAAGGTTTATATATACATATATATGTGTGTGTGTGTGTGTGTTTTGAAGTTATATTTTATAAAGTAAAGTAGGCAAAGAGTTACATATTGGAGAATGAGCATCTCATACAAAGTATAAGCTTTTTGGTTAAGCATCATTGAAAAAATTATTAACTAATACAAATAGAGTCAATCTTTTAAAAAAAAAAAAAATCCATACAAAGTTAAAATAAGTGAAGAAAAAGAAAAAAAAATATGGAATCTCTAAGTAATGAACAAAAATAATCATTCACAAGAGATATAAAACAATTAATGACAATACATGAGTGACAACATGTTGATTTTAATGAGGAGAGAAAGAAAATGGAATCCCAATTGCAAGTTGAACATCCATCATCACTCCCACAAAACGATGTAATCTAGTGTGCCAAGAAAGTGCAGTTAAAAGATAAAGAGAATGGAAAAATAACCAAACTTCAACAAAACAATAAAGCATTAGAACACAAACATAAAATCTTGTGGATATGCATTACAAATAAATAACGGAAAAAGATGAAGAAATTTATCGTCTTAAGGACCACGTCGAAAAATTACTGGCACTAGTGAAGAAGACTAAGGTCACAAAGAAAACTCAAAAAGCATTTATCAGAACAAGAAGAGGAAACCTTGCATTTAAATAACCTTAACAAACATTTATTAGAACGAATCAAAGATCTAAAAGAGGAAAAGCTTAAAATTCAAAACACTAAAAATAAGGTTGATAAATCAAAAATCAAAGAACTTTTACGTCTAAAAAACCATAATTAAAGTCTACTCACTCAAATTAAGAAACATAAGGATGATAAGAAAGCATTAAAAAACAATTTAAAATAATTCACTCAAGAAGTATCGAAATCTCCAGTCGTAACAATCCAAGTTGAAGAGAAGGGAATGAATACCGATCTAGTGAATATGACAACTCGAGAAGACAAGTCAGTTGAAGAAACGACACTCTTAGATATTGCAGTTCAGATGATAAACATCCCAAGTGAAGATTTTGTAACCAACTCAACAACATCGTCACCTGAAGTAAATCAAAAAATTCCCACACACTTAATAAGGGAATGTCAAATCGAAAAGGTTCCATATCGACATCTGAATCACGAGAGTAGACAACTTAACCATGCTATGTATCAGGACCATTCAGACCAGAAACAAAAAACTGATGTTCCAGAGAGTAATGAGGTAACCTCAATCCAGTCCTATGAGGACAAGTCATTACAAAATTCCAGTGATCAGAATACTACACAGAAGATTAATTTGGGATGGTCTGATCCCTGCTCAGTGTGACAATTGTGTTTGTCACTTAGAAGATCATATCAACATGTATTGACCAAGATGACATTTTCGAGAAAGAAAGACATTCGAAGCAGAAAAAGAGATCAAACCTTTTTCATCGACAAGATTTGAGGACAAATATTTTTGAGGAGGAAGGAAATTCTATGAATAAACATATAGGAAATAATGTCAAATAATGTAAATGATAATAATCATAAATAATGATTAGTTAATTAGTAATTAGGTTGAAGAGTCATGTCTAAATGAGACATGACTCTACATGAAGAGACACCTGCTTGGTATATAAGCAAGCCTCTCACTCTCATTGTATCATCATTCTGCACACATTTAATATATAATATTTGTATCCTTGTGGATATCCTTATATTCTAAGTCTTTTGGAGTAATTAATCTATAAAAGGAACTTTGTTCATTTCAGCACAAGAGAAACAAGAAGAGGTGAATGCAATATTACTTCAGAGTTTGTCAGATTTGCAGCGACGGGGACCTCTTCGGATCAGCCATGGACATGGGAATAGAACTAATGGGGCATATGGTAGCAGGTCTCATAGTAGACATAGGTCATATAGATTTGACACTATTAGAGATGGCAGGATGTTGGACACTCCGAATAGGAGGGGTGACAAACACAAGTATTACTCTAGTTCTGGTTCTGATAGACATCATGATCGTCATCATTATCATCCGTACAGGAGGAATAATAGGGGATATTTGCTGGATGAGTTCAAGAAGGCAAAGCCACCTACCTTTGATGGAGAGATGAAGAAATCTTAGGATGCAGAGGCTTGGTTTCTTAGCATGCAGAAATTCTTTAGATTGCATGATTACTCATAAAACATGAAAGCAAGGATAACCCTTTTTAGTCTCAAATGTAAAGTGGATATTTGGTAGGAATATGTGAATAATTTCAAGGAAATACATGAGAACGAATTGACTTGGCATGTGTTTGAAAATATCTTTAAGAAGTACTTATCTGATAGGTATTATGATGATAGAGCTAAAGAGTTTTATGAGTTGCAGATGGGTTCTGTGACAGATGAGGAGTATACTAGCAAATGTTTGAAGTTGTTAATGTATGTGCCTTACCTCAGAGAGGAGAAGGCCAAGGTTCAAAGATTCATCAATGGATTTCCAGTTGCATAGAGAGACCAGATTGAGTTCGATGAGCCTAGATCATTGGAGGAGGTCATCCAAAAGTTGAAGCATTACTATAAGCAGTCGAAGTGAAAAGTTGAGTCGAACCATGCCTTGAAAATAAATGAGAAAGATAAAGGAAAATGGCCACCAAAGAGAGGAAGACCTTAAGATGCAAGTGAGAAAGATAATGCAGTTCCTTACGAAAAATTTAATACAGCTAAGAAGGGACATGGAGAGCAACAGGCTAGAGGCGATGGTAAGGAACTATTGCAGTGTTGGATATTTGGTAAGGATCGTCGTAAGAGGGATTGTCTGCAATATCATAGTGGTGGTAGACCCCAGATCTATAGTGCTTAGGAGGCACATACAGTTGATGATGTTGGTCATAGCATTCCTCGGATTTATGCAATTATGGACAACAAGCAGGCGGATCATCAGGAATCGATCAATGGGATCAATGGTAAGCTTTGTGATCAAGTTGTTTCTATTTTGATTGATCTATTTTGATTGATCTTGGATCTAACTATAGCTATATTAATCCTGACCTGGTGGATAAGTGTGGTTTGAGAAAAGAAGTGCATGCAGAATCTTGGTTGGTACAGTTGGCTACAGGTACGAAGAAGTGAGTTCACCATTGTGTAAGAGCTTATGCGTTTGAACTAAATGGTATGCCTACAAAAACACATTTGAATGTATTGCAATTGGGATCACATAATATGATTTTGGGTATGGATTAGCTATACCTCCACAGAACCAAAGTGGATTGCTTCGACAAGGCCATTGAGTGTGTGAATGATAGTGGGGAAAAGAGAACCTTGCAGGGAAAGAAGAAGCCTACATCATTGAGGATGGTTACTACTATGCAGGCTAAGCATAGTTACATAAAAGGTTGTGTGATGTTTGCAGTACACATTTCTAGTGACAAGGGTAAGGAGGTTGAGGATGTTGATGTGTTGAGCAAGTACCTAGTATTGTAGCAGTTTTGGGATGTATTTTCTGAGAACATTTCAGATTTGCCACCTCACGGGGAGGTAGACTTTTCTATTGAGTTAGCATTAAGGGTAGCTCCATCATCAAAAGCTCCTTATAGGATGAGCACACCTAAGTTAGTAGAGTTGAAGTTGTAGCTAAAGGAAATCTTGGACAAAGGATACACTAGACCTAGTGTATCACCTTGGGGCGCACTAGTGTTTTTCATAAAGAAGAAAGATGGTACTCTTAGATTGTGCATTAATTACAGGAAGTTGAATAAGGTAACGATCAAGAACATGTACCCATTGCCGAGTATTGTTGATTTGTTTTATCAACTAAAGGGAGCAGCAATGTTCTCTAAGATCAACTGAATATCGGGATGCGATCAGGTACGCATCAAGGAAGAGGATATCGTCAAGACTGCGTTCAAGACCAGGTATAGGCATTACGAGTTTTTTGTTGTTCCATTTAGCTTAACTAAAGCTCCAACTACATTCATGTGTTTGATGAATAGCGTGTTTCTTCCTTATTTGGACAAGTTTTTTATTATATTCATTAATGACATACTGGTATATTCTAAGAATGAGGAGGAACATGCCGAACATTTAGCAGCAATGTTGAGATTGCTAAGAGACCATCAGTTGTATGTTAAACTTAGCAAGTGCGGCTTCTTTCAGACTGAGGTATATTACTTAGGACATGTTGTCTCCAAGGAAGGCATAGCAATAGATCCAGAAAAGATAAGGGCCATCATGGAATGGGAAACTCCTAAGAATGTAGATGAGGTGAGATCATTTATGGGATTGGTAGGTTACTACAGGAGGTTCATCAGGAACTTCTCATGCATTGCATATCCTATCACATCACTGCAGCAGAAAGTTAAGAAGTTTGAATGGATGGCGGAATGTGAAGATAGTTTTGAGCAGCTTAAGAAGTTGTTGACACATGCACTAGTGCTAAATATTGCGGATTCAGAACGAGATTTTGTTGTGTGTACAGATGCTTGCAAAAGGGGACTTGGTGGAGTTCTCATACAAGAAGGTTAGGTAATGTGCTATGAGTCACAAAAAATGAATGAGCATGAGCAAAACTATCTGATGCATGATCTTGAACTAGCAACGATTGTACATGCATTGAAGATGTGAGACATTATCTTCTAGGCAGGAGGTTCATATTGATGAGCAATCATAGTGGGTTGAGGTATTTGTTTGACCAGCCGAATCTAAATGTCAGGAAAGCTAGATGGTTGGCCACCCTTAGTGAGTTTGAATTCGAGACCAGATACATCAAAGGGAAGGAGAACCAGGTTTCAAAAGCTCTTAGTAGGAAGGTACATGTAAATCATATGGCAACTATAAGCTCTTATGGGATAGAGTTACAAGATAGGATTTTCCAGGCAGGTCAGCGGGATGACAAATACATGGAGATCATGCACATGTTACAGCATAGCACAGGTGCAGGTATAGGCACAAGGGACCAGGATGTAGATTATTGTCTCATGGAAGATGGCTTGGTGAGGTTTCGAGACGGGATCTATGTGTTGAATTGCAGTGAGATCAAGACGCTTATCTTGAGGGTGTTTCATGTGAAACCGTATTCAGGTCATCCAAGATATTAGAAGACATTGATGGTGGTAAAGAAGTTATATTATTGGTCAAATCTGAAGAATGAAGTGGTTAAGTTCGTGGCTAGATGCTTAGATTGTCAGCAGGTAAAGGTGGAGTGCAAGCATCCAGGTGGTCTATCACAACCTATAGCAATTCCAGAATGGAAATGGGAGGTCATTTCAATGGATTTCATCACTGGTCTTCAAAGGATAGTTAAGCAGCATGATTCTATTATGGTCGTGGTCGACAAGGTTGAGCAAGGTAGCTCACTTCATTCTAGTAAAGACTACATATTCATCTAGTGAGGTAGAACGGGTGTTCATTATAGAGATAATGAGACTACATGGTGTTCCAAAGAATATTGTGTCAGATAGGGATGCAAAGTTCACTTCCAAGTTTTGGAAGGAGCTATTTGAAGGCTTGGGTACAAAGTTGGCCTTCAGCACAACATATCATTCGCAAACAGGTGGTCAGACAGAGAGGGTCAACAGGACCTTGGAAGATATGTTGAGGATGTACGTGATGCACCAGCAGAGGAAATGGGAAGAGTATCTACCATTGGTTGAGTTCGTATACAACAATGGTTGTCAAGAGTCATTAAGGATGAGTCATTTTGAGGCATTGTAGGGGCGGAGTTGTAACACTCCCATTAGCTGGAGTGATCTAGTGAATAGGGTACTTATTGGACCAGACATGTTGATGGACATCGAGCAGGAGATGTAGGTTATAAAGAAGAATTTAAAGGCAACACAAGATAGACAAAAAATTTATGTAGATCATCATAGGGTGTTCAAAGAGTTTCAAGTTGGGGAGCATGTGTATTTGCACATCAAGCCTAAGAAAATATCTTTGAGGATTGGTTCATATGCCAAGTTGGCACCACAGTATTACAGGCCTTTTGAGATCCTTGAGAGGATTGGACCAGTGGCATATCCACTTGCACTGCCTCCAACAATGAAAGTCCATGATGTTTTCCATATTTCATTACTTAATAAGTATATAAAGGATGTTGATCATGTTATTGATTGGTCTATATTGTAGGTGGAGCAAGAAGGAGAGTTCCAACCGAGGCCTTGATGCATATTGCAGCAAAAACATCTCATGCTTAGGAACATAGCCATAGAGAAAGTTAAAGTGCAATGGAAGCACTTTGGGCCTGAAGAAGCTACATGGGAGATGGTGGATCAGATGCGGGCCCTATATCCTTCATTGTTTTCCAGTTGAGGCAAAGCAATTTTGGTTTGATGTTGGTTCATGATTTGCATATGTTTTTTTGATGTTTTAATATTTGTATATGTATATGTATACGGATGTAAATATTGTCATGAGATAAGTTATAAAGCTCCAATAAGCAGTATGGGTGTCATATTATTATGATTTTTATCTTGTCATGTTGTCATGATGCTTTGCTTTTGAGCAAGTCTTTCATTGTAAATATTGCAACGAGATAAGTTATAAAGCTCTATAGGCAGTATGTTTGCTTTTTAGAAGTTTTGTTGAGGTCTTGGTGTGTTTTAACACCGAGGACGGTGTTCCCCAAGGGGGAGGGTTCTATAACATCTTTGATGAAAAAATCATGTAATAAAAGTTAATAAAGGAAAAATAAGACCACGTTAAGGGACACTTATTCCAAGCTGAATGTTGGACAAATATATCCTAGTGGGCATCACTAGATATGTGTTTTGGCTAAGGAAATTGGAAAAGGCTAAGGCAAAGGCATTAAAAAATAAATAAAAATAAAAAAATAAAAAAAAAAAAAAAAGCTATTTTGGTACATTTATTTATGAAAATAAAGGAAATTACGAGAAAATGAAGGTAAAAGGTCACATGTTGCATGTGAGGAGGAAATTGAAGGAAAATAATGGAAAATGAAGAAATTAGAGGCCTCATGCATAAAAAGGCTTCTCAAGACTAGTTCATGGCTTTTTTGGTCAGTTTAGCTTTTTTCAAGTTCAAGTTTGGAGCTCTCTCATTATTGTCTCTCTCTCTCTCACTCACTCTCTTGGTCACTTAGAGTTTTCTTGGTGCACTCTAGTTTGGAGCAAAGGAAAGGGAAGCCAAGGAAAGGAACGGAGAAGCAAGCAAGGAACAAGGAAAGGAAAGCAAGATCAAGAAGCTTAAGCAGGAATAATTGCAGGTAACCTTTTGCATGTGTGATTTCCTAGCTAGTCTGGACATGCATGGATTTGCATGTTAGTGTATGGTTCTCTTGCTTTCAGTGGCATGGTCTTTCCAGGTTATGACAGTGTTTTTCAACCCAGTCTAGCATTTTTCTGGATTTCATGGTATGTTGGGATGTTTATTTCACTTTTTGGAACTTTGGAATTGTCGGATGGATTTCGGAATCCGAGGCGGAGGTGGTCTCAATGTTCATTCCCAAAGGCCTAGGAATCCCTTGATTGGTTTTGGCAAGATACACAGTACGACCTAAGGGAGTAGTCTCAGTTTAGGGCCTAGTCATCCAGGTTTGGATTGTGGTAAAGCCTGAGAGACAAGGAAACGGAAAATTCCCCAAGGATAGTGATGGATTCAGGATGGCATTCCAAGTTCTATTCGGTTGTGATCAGAGCACCGATTTTGGTGTGATCACAATTTGATGAGGGTGGAGGTGGTTTAACCTCTGGATTCCCTTGGTTGTTCTTGGATTGGTTATTCTGTGAGATCCCACATTCATGCTTGGAATATGTCACGAGGGTGACTAGATGAAGGAGAGATTTGGTTCAGCCATCTCTATGGTCGGGTGGTACGTGGAAGTCCCAAACCTGGTCGGATTTGATTATGATTAATAAAAGCTAAGTTCTCTTACTTTTGCACTAATTTATATATGGATTTAATCATTCTCCTATCTCTGCTATTTACATGGTTTAATGCTGGTTATAAGCATGGTTATGTGAATGGTCTATGTCATGGTTATTCCATGTAATTACTTGTAACTGTTAAATGGATGGATGCAAGACCTAATTGATGATCTAGTAGCTTAAAGGAGAAGAAGATGATCCTTATGATGATGTTTCATAAATTGTTTTCGTCATTTATACTCTATCTTGTATCTTAGATCTGTAGGTTGCATTGATTCCAAGTGTTTTATGGAATGTCAGTTCCGATTGGGGATGCTCATGCATAGTCCTGAGGGTGATTTTTGATTAATCGGTATTGTTATCATGTTTTTAATGATTTCTAAAAGTTACAACAAACTATGGGCAGAGGCCAAGATACTGGGCTAGAAAAGTGCCTCAAATCTTGGAGTCACTGGCACAAAACTAGCAATTCTGGACCACAGTCACTGGCAGGCAGGCCTGTGAGAGCAACTTTGAGTTGTTGGTCACTCCCTTGCCCATAGTATGAGAGTGAATGAGGGCTAAGAGTTGTAGAATAGAAGTGGGACACAGGGTCAGACTATCTAAGTGGTTGACTTGTCTCCTAAGGGATCTGTTGATGATGTTGGATGACTGTATGTGATGTTCCTTCGATTCCACTTCCTTAAGGTGACATAGGAGGTCGAATCTAATTGTAGTGGCATCTCTCCTCATGTTTAACCCAGTTGGCATGGTTACTTTGGTAGACCTATGAGGGGGTGTTTCAGCATGCTAGAGGTGAAAATTAGGAACTTTCTTGCCTTCCAGGAGCATCTGGTGTGTGTTTCCGAATTTTGGGATTGCTCTTGTAAAGATGTAGCCACCTGGAAGTTTCATGCCCACAACAGTCGAGCATAGTGGTCAGTTCCACGACCAGTGGTCAGCAAATTTATTGATTTTTCCCTTCTTGTACTTAATGTTCAAATGGAAATGTTGTAGGTATGTGGACCATTTATGATGGAAATCGTTCTGCAAATTTCCTTGTGTCTGTATGAAATACAGGGGTCAGTGGTCTGTGTGGATAAATGTTTCCTTCTTCGGAATGTAATGCTTCCATTGTTGGTAGGGCTGCACAATAGAATACATCTGTTTGTCATAAGTGTGATTCTTTCGAACTGTGTCTAAAAGTGTCTCACTGTGATATGCCACTGGATGCCCTTGTTGAGTAAGAACTGCACCAATAACATAGTCGAAGGTATCTATCTCAATCTCAAACGGTTGTTGCAGGTTTGGTAATGTGAGCTGTTACACAAAAATATCGTCACCTTGATTATTTATAGTCAGTATGGGTCTATCACCACCTACACCAGCTTCCTAAGCAAGTCTCAAACCTCAGCTCCTCAAAACAAGCTTTAGAAATGAGAGAAAGACATCAAAAAAGCAATGTAACTCTGGTTCCGCACTTTCTCTTACTTTTGCCTGCGGGCCCGCACCTTTTGTTCAAGATATCTGTGTACTTATATGCTCTGGATGTAAAGGGGAGGGTGCGTACCCCTGTAAAATTCAAAAGGCGCAATCTTTATCTTAAAAAACTCATCTTGGGTTAATTCTAGACTTTTCTAGAAGCATTTGTTACGTGGGTTGTTCGCTCCAAGTGATTCATGCATCCCATGAGAGGAGGAACTAATCCCTTGTTTAGAGGAGCTATCCCTTGGAAGGAGGACTCTATCCCTTTGAAGGAGGAGCTAGTAGCTGATCTCCATTGCACTATAAATTGAGGCATTGGGTCAGTGGCCAAGGAGGTTAGAAGCTGAACTTTTGAGGGTAAATGCTAGTGAAATCAAGACTTCCTATTTGAGCTTAAGAGGAAAGATCACATACCTTTTTGGCCCCATTAGGGAGTGAGTGAAGCTTGTCAAAGTAGAGGAGACTTCTTGTTGGACCCTGGAAGGAGCTTGTACAGCGTCAAGGCAAAGGTTGTAAGGTTTTTTCCTTTTGAATTAATACAATCAAGCTCGTTTTTCTCAACAAGTATCTTACGCTATTTGTTTCATGGATTCCTTGACTTTCATGTTAAATATGTTTTATAATATTGGATATTCAGGTGTTATTTAATTGTTTGCCTTGTTTGTGCTTGCAGGTTCGCGACAAAGGAACTCACTTGGATCAAAGGAGCAAAGGCATCCCCAAACATGCGTTGGACATGAGGTAGGCCTTAAACACATTTGTTTGCCATTATTTATGAAGCGCATTTAGAGAAAGATAGTGTATGGTTGGTTTGTTTGTCATTAGGTCTTCATTAGATTCTAGGAAGGTCTATCTTGTCCGCAAGATCGACTCATTCCGCGTGACAAAATGACGACTCCGCTGGGGACTTGATTGTTTTCCTCATTTTTCTTTGACTTGAGAAACTTGCCTTTTTTGTTTTTGTTTTTGGCTTGTTGTGTGTGGCTTTGGGTAGACTTAGTGGATTTAGCTTTGTTTTTTATTTTTCATTACTTTGGTTGAAGTTCGCAGTCTGCACTTGTATCACAGTGCGTACCTGTACGCACTTTTACTTTGTGCACAGAGCGTACCCGCACCTGGGTAAACTCTGAACCTGAGTACCCTGCTAAAATTTGAAAATTTTGAATTTTAATCTTTAAATTAGTTTTATCTTGATTTAGTAGTTGTTATCCTCTGCCCATACCTGCATGTGACTGGTTGAAAGCTTTCCTTGGTTTAATTTCATTGTCGTTAGGGTTTTAGGTGAAATTCCTAGGAGTTTTGCTTGTTGGGTTTGTTTTTCGATTTGGTTGTGTAGTGGCTCTGAGATTAGAAGCTGTAGGGACTTCAGATCACCACCTTAGTGTCTACCAGTCTTCTTGAGAGTCTGACCATTTATGAAATCTCCCCTTGTTGAGGAATCCGCTTTGAGTGATCTCTTTACAAAACTTTGAAAGACTTGTGATTGAAAGTTTGGATTTTCATTTTCAAAAAGAAAACAAAATTGGTTGTTCTTGACTTATTTGTGATTCTGGACAAATTAGTCCTTGGTTTGCTTGTGACCAAGTAAAACATCCTCAAAAAAGATCTTTTGTGAGCTTTTACTTCAAATAGGTTTTTCTTAGTTTGTAGATCTTAAGATTGCTTTATTCGATAGTTTTATCAAAGATTTGCTTTAGTTATAGTTTTAAATGTTTTTTAACAAAAAATGAAAGGTCTCTTTTGAAAAAGTTTGTCCTTAGTAGCATTTGAGTTTTCGAATGAAAAGAGAAATTCTTGTGGCAATAATTAGTTGTCTCGTTTTTGAGTGCATTGAAATGAATGCTCTTCTTTTGATTTGATCGTTAAAGAAAGATTTGTGTTTTTAAGTATTTGCATCTTCCAACTCTTTCTTAGCTAGAACTTCATTGAAGAGAAAGGATTAGTTAGTCATCTTAAGTGCATTTTTGTAGTGATTTTGAGTCGAGTCTTTACACCATAAGTTTCATCTCCATCACCTTTTGACTTAAATCAAAAACCACTAAAAATCACGCTTAATATAAAATCAATCTAGCAAATTTTTTTGTTTCTAGGGCTCTGATACACCAATATAGCTTAGGCTAGTATCTTGGAGTAGGGAGTAATTAACTCTCCAAGATAAGTAAAACAAACAAGTAGCTTTATCTTGTGGTAGGAGAAATCCAATTGTTTCATTTATACTCTGGGAAAGCTCCTCCTAAAGGAGAAGCACGAGCTCGTGTCCGAACCAGTGAGGGGATCAATCCTCCCTCGTTGGGAACGACGCCAGACACGCACGTATTACAAACGGTAAACCTCTTTTAGAGGAGCCTGGGGGTCACTTATCGGTAAACCTTGGATTGACCATTGTCAAGGAGCCGGTAAGGGGATTGAGCTTGTTACTCTGCCC
>APFE031607983.1:0-14489 GCA_000404065.3 Pinus taeda
GGATATCTGCGTACTTATACGCTCTGTATGTAAAGGGAAGGGTGCGTACCCCTGTGAAAGTCAAAAGGCACAATTTTTATCTTAAAAAACTCACTTTGGGTTAATTCTAGAGTTTTCTAGAAGGATTTCTGACGTGGATTTTTCTCTCCAAGTGGTTCATGCATCCCATAAGAGAAGGAACTAATCCCTTGTTAGGAGGAGCTAGCTATCCCTTTGAAGGAGGATTCTATCACTTTGAAGGAGGACCTGGTAACTGATCTCCATTGCACTATAAATTGAGGCATTGGGTTAGTGGCCAGAGAGGTTAGAAGCTGAACTTTTGAAGGTAAATGCTAGTGAAATCAAGACTTCCTATTTGAGCTTAAGAGGAGAGATCACATACCTTTTTGGCTTCATTGGGGAGTGAGTGAAGCTTGTCAAAGTAGAGTAGACTTCATGTTGGACCCTGGTAGGAGCTTGTACAATGTCAAGGCAATGGTTGTAAGGTTCTTCTCCTTTTGAATTAATACAATCAAGCTCATTTTTCTCAACAAGTATCTCATGTTATTTGTTTCATGGACTCCTTGACTTTCATGTTAAATATGTTTTATAATATTGGTTATTCACGTGCTATTTAATCGTTTTCCTTGTTTGTGTTTTCAGGTTTATGACGAAGGAACTTACTTGGATCAAAGGAGCGAAGGAATCTCCAAACTTGCATTGGAAATGAGGTAGGCCTTAAACACATTTGTTTTCCATTATTTATAAAGTGTATTTAGAGAAAGATAGTGTCTGGTTGGTTTGTTTGTAATTAGGTCTTCATTAGATTCTAGGAAGGTCTATCTTGTCCACAAGATCGACTCATTCCGCATGACATCAATGATACTAAGGGATGAATTTGATCATTGATATCAAAGACTGATCCCAATAGTACCAAATGAACATGATGGAATAAGATGGTACTACACTGCAAACTCAGGTGCCAACATATAGAATGTTGCTATGAATGACTGCAATATATAAGGTGGAGTGGTATCAACTAGCAGCAACATGTGCAACTATCAAGTGAACCAATGAATGCTCATGTAACCCGAGGTCTTCACTGATCACCGTGGTACATTTCTACACCATGGGAATAAATGATCTAAAGTCGACCATGTGAGAAATCTTTAGATTACCAGTCATTGATGTATACCATTAACAAATGCAAGACAACTCACTGATGATGATAATGAGAGTCAAGGTACTTAGTACAATCTAACAAGTGTGAATAGATGAGCTGGAGTCGAAAACCTATAGGAATCTATCAATCAGGAGACAATGATGGTTTCCCACTGTCAATAGCGAAGGATCTACCACTAATGACTGCAAACCCCAAGGTATTGAAATGGACTCTAGATCTTTACCCCATAGAAATGAATCGTAGTCGATAGGGAAAGGTTTGCTAGAAGGAAGGCATTAAGGCATCCTTCATCAATTTAGCACAAGTGTAACCCATAGCAATAATGTGGAAGGAATCAGATGAAAAAGATGTATTAACCTTATCGAAGCACGTTTTCGGTGTACACAAGATGTGGCTAGCACACGACAGAAACCTTCTGAACCAACCAATAATGAAATCTGACATAGAGGCGAGGTATCTACCAATAGAGTCAAATGGAAACCAAGGCACTGCAAGAATCCCAATGTGTGATGGTGTAAGCTAATGTTGAACACAAGGGAAACCACTCAATCAAAGACCCATGATACTAATTGATGTTGGGGACAAGGTTACCTATCAATAATGCAAATAGGGCTAGGGTGCAACTCTAGGCCTATCCTTAGAGCAAGATGTCATCGTCAATAAGGACAAGACTTGCCAGTAAGAAGCCAATGGAGACCTTCTCAAACCGGCACGAGTAAAGGACCAATATAACTGATGTTATGGTAGACAAGACACTGACAACTAGGGATGGCCTTTTGAAAAATGAGTCAAGATAGACCGCAAAGAGGATGACTTAGGCTAACTTCCCTTGAGCAAAAGCATGACTCAATGTGACTATGTGGCAGCATATGATGACTCTCCATATGATTAGAAGAGTTAACCAATCGGGGCAGAACTAACTCAATAACAAGGTTAAGGCTACCTAACTCAACTAAATCGCTCCCAAATGGAGGAGACTTTGTTTTGAGTGCTTTGTTCAAGGGTGACACGACTGACTCTAGCTATCAACAATAAGTGGAAATATTGTCCCGTTCCTGCTATTTTTGGAATATATAATTTCTTTTTCTTTTTCTTTAAGATGGAAAAAGAATAACATAATGCTATAGTACAGTGGAAAGAATGAATGTCGGTGAAACAGATGATCTAGTTCTTATGATTGGAACAATCCTATGCTCAATGTAGGGAGGTGAAAATTGGTCAAAGACACTCAAATGTATGTTCCTTCCATGGGTCAGGGTGTGTCAAGTTGCATAAGTAAGGGGAAGCAAGTTTGATTTTGCAGATATCATGGTCAAAAGTTGGCTTAAACATGAGTCCAAATGAAGCTGGCTAAAGGCCAAAAGGTGCAAATGGTCAAAATGCAATGCAGTAGTACAACTCAATAGAAAGGAGCCTCTAGGGTATAAGGCTAGAAGAAAGCGAAGAAGCAAAGAGGAATGAGTCTTCATCGCATAAGTCATGGCAGAACTACAGAGGACTCCCGAGCCTACTCAAATTGAAGCAACATGGGCAAAAAATGTCAGTGAGGTGCTAACTACGATGCCCATGAAAAGGATGGCTCTACCATCATGCCATGATTTAAAAATTGGTGAGTGAAGATGGTTTACAAACCATAACATGATCGGATCGACCCTATGGAAAGTGTATCGAAAAATGGAGGCTAGTATGCATAATGCAACGGAAAAATGGCTTCCCTAACCTGTCATGAAAATCAAACCACTCTTGACATTCCAAGCTCCCAAGTTAAAATTTACATGAGAGAAAACAAAATCAAGTTTTGAAACAATTTGACATTTTCAAAGCTTATAAAAAAGTTTTTTGACTCACCATTATTACCATTTGAGTTGAGAGCATAAAGAGTGGAGAAAAATAAGCAAGCTTTGCCATTTACAGAATTTGACCATTCAAATCTTCCCAAAATCACCAGGTAACTCTTAAACCCATCTTGCATTCATTTGTGATTGGTTTTAAAAATTTTAATTCATGTTTCACCATTGAATTTATGTAAAAAAAAAAATCATGGTGTATACGTGGGTTGGCTATATGAAACTCGCATATACGCAGGCCCTAGACGTGACTGTGTATGAAACAAACCCACGTATACGCGGTGAAAACTTCAAAACAAAAAACTAATGGTCCAAACTTGTTTTTTCCTCAGGATGCCAATCACTTGGAGGGAAAGAGAGCATGCCACAATGGATGATGAGGTTATGAACGATCCTCAGGCCTTGGATGCCTTAAGAGGATGCGATTTGATAAAGTTCTTCAAATGCCAAACATGAAAGCAAACATTGGCTTGCTCGAAATGCTCATTCACTACTGGAGCATCGAGGATGACTCATTCATGATCGATCAAATGCCATTAAAGATAGAGATTGAGGATATTTATTTCATCATAGGCCTTTCCCAAAGGGGAGAGGTAGTAAATTCTAGGGGCAAATCACAAGGTAGCCTCTCTATCGAGGACTATGTGCATATATATTGCCCGGGTCATCCAGAAAATATTGGAAGCCAAATTCCAATTAAGCATGTGGAAAGTTTATCACTGAGGATCATCCTGTTCACTATAGATAGAGTGAATAGATCATCTTCCTTACACTAGGCTTCACGGCTTGCCATGAGCTTGGCGGTAGACTATCTCACCATAGTATTTGATTGGTGTACTCCTCTTTTCACCAACTTGAAGAGCCAGCTAACATCTATCAAAAGGGCTAGACCAAAAACTTTGGGTATGGAATGATTTTGTGCTCTTTCTTATTTGAAGGGTCCGAGCACTCCACCCTAAAGTATCTATTTTGATCAGCAGCCCGTGAGATCCACAGATGGGCAAGTGGGCTGAATTGATGAAATGACTAGGAGGTGGGGACGTACCACGGACTACTTTCGACGATTATTTCTTCTCCTGGTGGGAGCAGCAGATCATCGCAGTGATTACCCCTATGCTGGTTTGGACTTCCGAGGAGATCTTGATCTAGCTTTACCACCAGCCACAACATGGGGCAATATAGGTAAAAAATGTTTTTGATTTTATGATTTTTATGATTTTTCAAATATTAAAATGAACTTTGAAAATTTATTTTTGATAGGATTCAAATGACTAATATGATGATCGTGTTCTAGATATTGGGCTAGTATGACCAGATGGATTCCATGGCACGGACATCGCGGCTGAGGTGATGAAGAGGCGGCTGTCGATACAGAGCGACTCCTACACATAGTTCAACGGCACTTGGTGAGATTAACTCACTGAATACCAATGGAGGCTATAGAGGATCTCCCTATATATATGTAGCGTCACATGGTTGGCATGCCACGGGACTAGGTTCATACTCTTAAGCGTGTGGCCAAAGCAGTAGTCACTTAGCCGCTCATCCTGAGCCGGAGCATTAGATGTACTGGACATGATTATGGGCATTTGAGTCCCAATTTTTGTATATTATTTTGGACACACTTATGTACACCTGAGATGTTTTATATCTATATATATATAGTTTCGACTTTTTGATGTTTGATTTTATTGTGATGAATGAATGATGTGCTAGTCTAAAGCTTGATTAGTGATAGAATATTCTAACCAATTATGAGATCTTGGAATGTGCAAATAATTAATGTAATTAAATCATCTTTGCAACAACCTCACCCTTAAATACTGGAGATATAAACATGGATTCCTTACTCAATAAATATTATTCAAATGTGACACTATCAGATGTGAATCAAGATGGACTACCAACGAATCGATTCCATAAGAAATTGCTTTGCATAGTAAATTAATGACGGAAATATATTTAAACGTATTATTTGATGCAGGACCAATGCATACTCCCCTTGACACCATCAACTAACGAGTTGGATATTAAGTGACCCAAGTTGTGGAAGTGAGGTTCTGAGTGTGCCAACTAGCACCATCAACGAATCCAAAATAGACCAAGTCATCCATCAACACCTGCCATAGCAGACCAAAAAATGTTGATATCAAAAAGCTTCTGATGAGATATGTAGAAAAATACAAAATGTACAAATAAGCCATTACCTAACTGCTACTTAAGAAAAGTACTTCTTGAGATAAAGCCTGTTTCGGGGCTCTACCAACTTGTTTCCTTCAAAATCAACTAACTCATATGCCCCTTTTTCTAAAACTCGCTTAATTATAAAGGGACCGTACCACATAGGCTTAAACTTTCCTGCCCCCAAGGCATCTTTATCTTGGTCATAGACCAAGGCAAGGTCACCTTCAGAAAAGACTCGAGGATGTATAGCTTTATCATACTAAGTTTTAGCCCTTTTCTTAGGAGCTTCATTGATTGTGGTAGCATCTTGATGCTGCCCATCGAGATGTTCTAAATGAATGAGGTGCTCTTTGAGACTAGAGGTCTCTGGAAGGAGCTCAACAGCTAATTTAAGATATGTAATTTCACATTCAACAGGGAAGATAGATTCCAGCCCATAAACTAACTAAAAAGGTGTAAAACCTGTAGCAGTCTTTACAGAGGTTCGGTATGCCCAAAGAGCTGGATACAACATAAGATGCCAATTGGAATGATTTTTGTCGATCATCCTTTGTAGGATCATCTGAAGGGTCCTGTTCACAGCCTTGACCTGGCCATTGGCCTGAGGATAATATGGAGACGAGTGCTCCTACGGGAAACCCAATTTAATAGCCAATTCAGACATTAGTTGATTCTGGAAATGACTGCCATGGTCAGTGACAATCTCTCTTGGGATATCAAACCTTGAGATAATCTGATTGAAAAGGAACAATGCCATTTTTTCACTATCATTTTTATAAGTGGGCATGGCCTCAGCCCAGTTCGTGAAGTAGTCAACAACCACGATAATGTACTTGTGATTCAATGTTGAAGCCAGATTGCAAGTTGTAAAATCAATACCCCACTTAGTAAAAGGACCGGCAGTGACAACGAGGAAAAGAGGAGTTGTATGTGCACATATCTTCTGAGTATATACTTGACAGGGGTGACAACATTTAACCGCTTCAACAGAATCTTTGAAGATTGAAGGCCAAAAGTAGTCGGCACGCAAGATATGCTGGGCTATAGCAAGCCCTAAAAGATGACCACCACAAGCCCCACTGTGGAAATCATTAAGCACTAAATCTGCTTCCTCTAAGGTTAAACAACACCTAAGGATTGAATCAACCCCTCAATGATGTAATGTATCACCAATGATGACATAATTCTTAGCCAAATGACGTAATTTTTGGCGTTCATCCTTAGAGAAAGTAGAGGGAAACTTTGAAGTCTGGAGATAGACAATGATATCTCCATACCAGGGGTCCAATGAAGAGATGAGAAATAGATGTCCGTCAGGAAAACTTTCCTCATAAACAGTATCCTCTCCATAAGACAGCTCAGAAATTAACTCCACAAAAACCATAGATTTCTTAGACTTGGTGGACAAGAACTCAAGGTCTAATTCTTGTAAAATGATGATCCATCGATTATATTCGCCCCCAATCACTTGCCTACTGAGGAAAAATTGGAATGGATTGACTTTTGCTAAGAAAAAAGTTTTGCGTAGCAAGATATAATGGTAGAGCTGCTGGACAACATGGACAGCTGCCAAAGCCAACTTCTCAACAGGAGAATAGCGAATTTCAGGACCTACCAAGCCTCAGCTCAAGTAATAAATCACATGCTCCATGAGAGCATCATATTTCTAAATGAGAACCATACCTATGGTTGATTCTGCAGCAGCGAGATATAAAAGGAAATCCTTACCATAATCTAGTGGATTCAAAAGTAGGGCAGGGACTAATGTCCTTTTCAAGGCATCAAATGACCACTATTCAAAGTCATCCCATACGAATGGAACTCCTTTCTGTAGCAAATGCATAAACCCTTTAGTGATCTCCACATAATTTTCTATAAACCTTCTTAAGAAATTAGCCTTCCTTCAAGAATTTGAAGTTGTCGAATTGAGGATGGGGAGGCAACTAAATTATTGCCTCTACCTTGAAGGGATCAACTCGAATCCCTTCAGTTGACACAATGAACCCTAATAACCGACCATATGTAACCGTGAAAATGCAATCATCGGGATTCATCCAGATCTTGTAAAATTGACATTGCTCAAAAACCAATCGAAGGTGACTAGGATGATCAATTCTCTTTAGAACGAGCAGCTAAATCGTCCAAGTATGCTTCGATGATATGTTCGATGTCGTGGAAAGAATATGACATGGGCCGCTGGAAGGTAGCTCCAACATTTTTAAGACCAAAAGGCATCTTTCTATATGCAAAGGTACCCTGGGGACATATAAAAGATGTCTTATGTTGATCTTCAAGACGAATAGCGATCTGATTATAATCGAAAAAATCGTCCATAAAGGAGAAAATTTCATTACCCGCACATTCATCAATAATTTGATCAATAAATGGCGTAGGGTAATTATCTTTGGGACAAGCTTTGTTTAGGTCTCTAAAGTCAATTCATACTCGGATTGTTCCTTGCTTTTTATCTACAAGGACTAGATTAGAAACCCAATCCGTAAGAGGAACATGGTATATAAAACCTGCCTTAAGCAACTTCTCTACTTTAGCTTTAATAGCTACTGCTTTCCTAGGATTAACTGGTTGAAGCTTCTAACGAATTGGCTTAGCATTTTCATACATCTTGATCTCATGTTGAACTATGGATGGATCAATGCCAGGCATTTCTTCATAAGACCAAGCGAATACATCTCGAAATTCCTTAAAAAGGTCAGTGTAACTTTGAATTTCTTCAGGGGAACATTCGGCTCTGATGGAGAGATTCTTAATCACGTTAGGGTTGCTAGAGATGTTTATAGATATCGTTTTTGAAATTACCGACATATTACCTTCAACACGAAAGTGTGTTGGAGCCAAAAGACTTGACACTGTACAAGCATCACTAGTAAACAACTTGGAGAACATAGATTCTATTCCTGCAATAGAGGAAGAAAATATGAATGATGGTGTAAGTCTTCCGAAGGTCGATCTACACCCATCATTACTTCAAGGATTTCTTCCTAGGATGGTAAAACTGTATCCAAGCAGTCCATAGCGGAGGTAGAATGAAGAGTCCAAGCTGGGGCCACATCTCCATCTAACTCCTCCTTAGAGAAAGGAGTAGAATGGTTGTCTGCAGAGTTGACGATAGACTGATATCTAAGCTCTACTGCAGACATTGGAAATGCCATTCCACCAACTTGTCCTTCATCTAATGTGGTTTTAGGTGATGGCAAGGTCCAAGAGTCTGAAAAATAATGAGTTCGGAAGAACTCTTCCCGTGAAGACTCCTTGGATGATGAAACAACATTGATTCTAGAAATGGGAGAGGGAAAATCAAATGTACCCATCAGTGAAGAATACATCCCAACTCCCAAATTATTAGTAGATAGACAAGGGTTATCCACTAGGGGAACAGTAGAGTCCGAATTTGCTCGAGGATCAACTAGAGAATAATCCAATTGATAAACCTTAACAATTTCCCTTCATGAGGAAAGAAAATGACACGAAACAGAGTCGAAACAATGGCATCCATTTCATATACCCAGTTCCTTTCTAAGAGGAGATTGTAATCTAGGTTGGCATCAATGACTTCTACTTCCATATTAGCCACCTTTCCTCCAACACATATAGGAAAGGTCGGGATAATCCCATGCGGCCTATGAGAATTCCTATCAAATGCTGTCGGGAGGGTTGGTGAAGGAACAACTGAAGACGATCCAATGGCCTTCCAACATGGCATCGACATGACACATGTGGAAGCTCCTTCATCGATAACAGTTCGAAAAATTTTGATTTTCCAACATGTAGACTTTATTTGAAAAGCCATGTGATGAGGGAGTCACTTTTTGACATTAAGCATGTCTAAAGTGAGCACTAAAGAATTATTTGGATCCAATGCCCCTATCGCCAAAAGCAAAGGACTTTGTTGAGCTGGACATGACTGGAGAACCTCTAAAGTGGACATAGCACATGGAATTTGAGCTAGATCCTCAAAAATGGAGTAATTCTGGGTGGCCCTAACATTAGGATTGATAGTCACGCATTTAGTGGAACCTTTCAGTATCCAAGGTATAGTCTCGATAGAGGGTCGCTCAATATGAAAGCCGGTAGTTCTGGGAGCATATTTGTCCTTGGATGTTTCAGTTTCACTATAATCACATGACCGAGTGGCCACATGGACGTTAGAACCCATCATGAAAACATTTGATGACTTATCCCCTTCGTGGTTACCCCCTGCAGAGGTACCAAGATTTGAATTCGCGCCAACAAGCATATGTTGCCCTTGTGGAAAACGATTGGTTAACACAGCTTGAGAGCTAGAAGTCCCTTTCTACCCTAACAAGCATTGAGCATCTTGAATGTTTGGGCGAAGATGAGTTAAATGGTCTCTACTGAATAGCTTGCATGGAAACTTGACTTTCTTTCTAGACTCATTTCCACTACCACCAGCGTTATTGCCAGGTTTATTTGCGTCAGCCTTCCCATCTTGACACTATTTCTTACGTATTCCTTTCTCTTTCCAATTGGAATTTTGATTTTTTTTGGGATTGGAAGATTGGACGACATTAACAGAAGAGGGTTGAGAAGATGAAGGGCTAGACGATGTGACCTGATTGGTAGGAGCATCTTGTAAAGAAAACTGTTGCAATTGGCTCAATAAGTTCACTGCATTGGTGTCTATGGATCCAATGATACCATCCTCATGGGGACCTAACTTCGACTTGGCTATATCAACATTAGTCCCAAGAGCATCAGGCAAGATTGTTTGTAGAATCCCAGTCTGAGAGTAAATAAATTCTAACTACTGGGCCCTAAAAATAGCTTGCTCTTCAGAATAGACTCTGATAGAGAGACGTCCTTAGATATTTCAGATTTTAAAGATTTCAAAAACCATTCAAGATGGTATTCAGGAGGAATTTTGGCTTTAATGAGCCTCTTTCTTCGTCTCCATTCCTGAATATGATCAGAAATGTGAGTTGGCGTATCCTGATGGAAATTGGCCAAAAGTTTAGTTCTGGCATCATAACAGATGGGCAACTGGAAATGGTTTAGGAAAATGTTAGCCAAATTGGCGAAAGATGTAAAAATACCCCTTGGAAAATCTATATACCACTTGGCCACATTGCTAGTTAAGGTGCATTGAAAAAGTCTCAGCCTAACCAAATCATCGATGAGGAAGTTTGATGAGCACCACAAATGGAACGTGGTTACATGGTCACCTGGGTCTTCACTGCCCCTCCCCTCAAACTTTGGAATGTTCGATGGGAGTTTGGTTGGTACCATAGGCCAGGCCAGATTGTATCTGATTAGATAATTTGTCAATTTTGTGAGATCTGGAAAATTCAACGTTGCCATAAAAGGAAGCCTAGGAGGACCTTGAGGATTCCACCCAGACTAGGTGGAGTTCCCAAAGCTGTGAAAAGATTGGCCTAGATTTTGGAAGGCACCAGGCTACCCGAAGTTACCAGCAGAACTAGCTGAACCAAAAGCAAAACCTTGTGATCTAGCAAAACTTGGAGTTTGACCAACTCCAGCGAAAAACCTTCATAACTAGCGAAGCTCCCTCCTAAAGCATTATAAGGAGTCAATAACCCCTAATAAGGATTCCAACCAGAAGTTAAGGGATGAATACTTTGAAACGAACTAACTGTGGAGTACGACCTATTCCCTTGTTGGCCAAAAAATAGATTCCTAGTTCCTATGCCACTAACCGCAGGGTTAGTCCAACCTTGAAAGGGATTACTGCCTTGACCTATAGAAGAAAAAGGCATAGATCCTATCATCAGGTTGGAATGTGGTATATGACCACTTCTGAAAGGAAAACCCTGGAATGAATCTGATCAACTCATTATGGATGTGGAGGCATTTAACGGAACTGACGGAATACCCTATGACTGGGTGCCAAATGGGAAGAATCCAGAACTAGATGCATACGCTTGAGAACTTCCACTCGTTAAAAGAATGGAAGTAGACCCAAACAAAGATGTGCTAGAAGTAGATCCAAATAAAGATGTAGAAGGGATGGAAATGGTTCCTCCCCCTTGTACTGATAAAGGAGCCTGCATGAAAGTAGCACTTTTGGTGGATGCCATGCTCCCAGTAGTGGTGATCGAAGGGATGTGTGTGATATGACCTAGACTTGAAGGTCTATGTGTTGGAGTCCCAACGTATACTACAACATCCGGATGATGAGAAGGTAGAGGAAAATTCAGAGCTGCTAATGGCTCTGAGAGTTCTTCTACCTCAATGTTATCTTCCGACTGGAAGAGGACTCGAGAGAGAACTGGAGTGTTCCTCTCTGGCTCTGTGGTAGTACCAGGCCTGTCTTGTACACGAATTCCCCCAAGTGGAGCATCAATCCTTGATGCATCAATTTCCACTGGGTGAAATCCACTGGCAGTATTTCCTCTACGCCTTCTAAGAGAAGGCTCTAAACTTGGTGGTGAAAGATCACGAAGTCTTCGAGATCGTCTAAGTGATCAGTCAACCACTTTGAATTTTTATTAAGATCTAATTAAAGACTTAAGAAAAGATGAATGCTAGGCCAACTAAGAGCATAGAGCACACACTAAACATTCCCTAAAAGATGTCAGTCAGTCAAACAACTTTCAAGTATTTTCACTCTGAGTGATGAGGACCGGACACCAGAATACAAGAAAGTGAAGTAAGGGGCCTTCCGAGGATATTCTGGGATAATGATGGCCCGGTCCTACCAGCGAAGGTAATAGAGGAAGTTACACTGACCTCCTAACAACAGCTTGTGCCAATGCAAGTGTTGTGTGTGGAGTATGATTATTTAGAGGTCTTCGTTTTAGCCAGATGTATACCCTAGGAAGTTTGTACACCCCTCCACATGGGGGGGTGTGGGGGGAACTTGTCCCCCCCTGTGGGGGTCCGGGGGGGCCAACGCCCCCCAGCAGGGGGGTCTGGGGGCCAGTGCTCCCCTGGTAGGGGCTCGAGGGTAGCGCCCCCGAAGCTAAAAACAGATGAATGATTTCCTTGTAAAAGTATAGTAATTTGTAGTCAATCTAGGCCGTTCATTAGGCAGATGATCTGACAGTACAACTTATGTTTAGTTTAGGGTTTTTTTCCCTAGAAGGCAACCCCTCTCTTTCTATGAGGGAATTGTATTAAGTCTTTGTAATATATGTTTATTCTCCTAGCGAGAAGTAGAGAGGTGAGACTGTGAGAGAAAATAGAGGATATTACAATGAATTTGCTGTAGGTTGTGTCTCTTCCTTTTGCTAGATAATAGAAAGGAAGGGCTGGTTGTTCAGGGTGGACGTAGCCCAAACTGTGTGAACCATGTATATTGTGTCTCTCTTGTTTTATGTGCTTTCTGTGTTTATATTTTTGCAATATTTTATGTGTTCCATTTCTCCGTAATATATAATTTTATAACAACTGGTATTAGAGCCGAAGGTCTATTTGGCTGATAAACTCGCAGGAAAGAAGGGTTCCTCATTCGAGTGGGAGAAATGGCGGAAGATGGTAAGTTTAGGGTCAAGAAATTTAACAACCAAAACTTCTCGCTGTGGAAGATGCAAATGGAATATTATCTGTATCAGAAAGATCTATACCTACCATTAGGCGAAAAAGAAAAGATGCTGATGGGTATGACAGATGAAGAATGGAACCTTCTCGATAGAAAGGCACTCAAAACAATACGGTTGTGCCTCGTAGTGTCAGTCACCTTCAACATTTCAAAGGAAACAATGACAGAGGGTTTGATTAAGGTGTTGGATAAACTATATGAAAAACCCTTAGCCTCAAACAAGGTATTTCTTATGAAATGGTTATTTAATATGAAGATGTCAGAAGGTGGATCTATTGTAGACCATTTAAAATATTTTAATACTATTACAAGTCAGTTATGTCCTGTAGGGGTAAAATTTGATGATGAAGTTAGAGCTCTGTTATTCTTGTGCTCATTACCAAAAAGTTAGAATGGCTTAGTAATGGCCATTAGTAACTCTGTTTCTGAATCTAGTACTTTAAAGTTTGATGATGTTGTCGGTGTTATCCTTAGCGAGGAAATGTCAAGGAAAAGCTCCGGTGAGAGGAAGAAAAATGGAAAGAGGAAAGAGCTCAGGATATCAGAGTAAATCAAGGAAATCCAGATCCAAGTCCAGATCGAGGATAGTGTGCTGGAAATGCAGAAAGAAAGGACACCTAAAGAAAGATTGTAGATATAGGAAGGGAAAAGGAGATGCACATCAAGAAAACAATCATGAAGCAAATGTGATAGGTGAGTTGTTACAAAATGCTTTGATGCTTTCTTTCGAAAATATTACTGATTCCTGGGTGGTAGATTCAGGGGCCTCATTTCATGCCACACCTGATAAGAAATACTTTCATGACTATGTTCAAAAGATTTTGGACAAGTTCATTTGGGTGATGATAAAACCTGTAAAATTGTTGGAATGGGTAAGGTTCTTGTAAAACAACAGAATGGAAACCAATGGCTACTAAAGGAGGTAAGGCATGTTCGAAATCTAAAGAAAAATCTGATTTCAAGAGGGCAGTTAGGCGGTGAAGGTTGTGTGACAACTTTCATAGATAAAGCTTGGAAGGTCACTAAAGGAGCCCTGGTAATAGCAAAAGGAGAAAAGGTTGGTACATTGGATTTATGCAATGGTATTTCTAACTTTGTTAATGCTTTAACTTACAAAGGAGCAGTTGCAGCATTATGGCATCATAGGCTCGAACACATGAGTAAAAAGGGGGTGAATATTCTTCACTCAAGGAATTTGTTGCTGGGTTTGAAGAATGTTGATTTGGACTTTTGTGAGAATTACATTTATGGAAAATAGAAGAGAGTCAGATTTCTTAGAGTTGGGAAAGAAAAGAAGAGCGAAAAATTAGAGCTTGTGCACACAGATGTATGAGGACCTGCTCAGGTATCATCTCTCTGTGGCTCTCGTTATTATGTTACTTTTATTGATGATGCAACTAGAAAAACTTGGATTTATTGTATTAAGAATAAATCTGATGTATTTGATACTTTCAAGAAATGGAAAGCTTTGGTTGAGATTGAGACAGGAAGGAAATTGAAGTGTCTTAGATCAGACAATGGAGGTGAATATTGCAGCAAAGAGTTTGATAGGTACTATTCAAAGCATGGAATTCGTAGAGAGAAGACAGTTCCAAGAACACCACAAGAAAATGGTGTGTCAGAAAGGATGAACAGAATAATCATGGAGCATGCAAGGTGCATGAGATTGCATGCAGGATTTCCTTTACAATTTTGGGCAAATGTTGTAGATATTATTGTTTATCTAATAAACAGAGGGCCTTCAAGTTCCTTGGATGGT
>APFE031607983.1:37684-75351 GCA_000404065.3 Pinus taeda
GAGTTGAAGAATTCTCTGCATTTCATCTGTCAATCTGGGAGGAGGGACACCCAAAAATAAGGTCATAGCTGGATGAATGAACAGATCAATAAATTCACAGTAGGTGTAAGGTGAATAAGGCAAAAGATGGCAAACTGAAGACCAAAACACAACCGACCTTGGGCTTCCCTGGGCATCTAGCGTTTTGAGAAGGACAGGGAAGGCATCAGGCTGATAGAACAAGAATAAATGGTATATGTACCTGGTGTATTTAAACACCTTTTCCCTCTCCAGATTCATTAATTGCTCATGAATCTTATTAGCAATAAAAGTGGAAAAATCATAATGTACAACAGGAGGCATCCCTGGGGAGAAAATGGACAGCATTGCCATAATGGTTTCATCCACATCCTCATATGTCCCATAACCCAGGATGTAACTGATCAAATCTACCATTATTTTTCCCAACTCATTAAGATATGGATATGCTATGGGAAGGGGAGCGGTCATAGATTGATACTCAGGCTGAATAAACAATTGGTTAACCCTGGAAATCTGATCCCTGGACAAGTTGCCCCCTTTTGTTATCAATTCCTGGAGGGAGAGAGGAGTTAGGGGCTTTGTAGTATGAAAGTGCAGCATTTCATTGATGGCCTCAGGGGTGATATGGAACAATACAGAGCCTGAGGGGCTGAGGACGACTCTGTGATAGGGGTCATAGCTGGACATGCATTGTTTTATCAAGTCTGGGAGGACATTGACTTGAGGGAGGTTGTAAATGGGTATGTGGGAATCCCAAATTCCTAAGGTGTCAGCCCCACTGAGATGTTGGACCCTCAATTCATTCATTAGGTGAATATTAAACTTGGCTGTCATGGGCATGGAGTCTAACATCTGGTAATCTTTATCACCTAGGGCTTTCCACTCTAGCTCTCTGTGTGGGGCATTCAAAGGTTGAATATTTAGGACTATTGGCGTCTCCATGGCTAAGCAGTAGTTATGACTTGGTACTGAACTGGTTTTAGCGGGAAGGAGACCACATAGGGCTAATTTTGCGAAGTAAGGCCAACTGTAAGGGTAAATGAGGTGTAACAATGGTGCAAAATGCTTAACAAGAGTAATTTGATAGATTGCAGGAGCAGGAAACTCAGTTTTCCTGGTGAATTATGCCGTTTTAGGTTTACAGTCCATGAATGCGTGAACATAGTGGGAATTTGGGGAAGGGTGGATATATATGGGTTCAGCAGGTGAAATTAGACCCTGCAATTGTGGGGAATGCTTGTTTTTCTGGGGATTTGCTGGTGAAAACAGGTTGTTTTAGTCTTGTGAATTCAGTTTTGGAGATATATGGATGTAACTTAGCTCTGAAAGGTTGCTCTGGGTAAATACCTGGTGAATTGCTGGTAATGGTGACAAGTTCAGGTGGGTTGTAGGCGGCAGTGCTCTTCAGGTCGATTTCAGTAGGTTGGTGGTAGATGGACGTAATTTTCATGCAGAGGAGAGCACTAGTTCTTTCAGCGAAAATGAGAAAAAATGCGAAAATCGGCTAAAATATGGACTTTTGGGTCATTGTCGTACTTTTTGGATGACGTCAGCATGACGTCATTAGGTGGGGTCATGGTCAGGTGACATCAGCATGACATCATCGGGTGATGTGGCAGTCTGTGATTGGTCCACGGGGATTGCGTAGGTGGCGGACACGTAGGATCTTTGGTGGTCAGGGTGCTGACAGGGTGCCAAGGGGAAGTGACGTGGGCGGGTCGTGGCGCTGGCGTGGGCAGGTGGTTTGGCAGAGTGGTAAGCGGGTTTTCTCGGAGCACCCTCTATACGGTCGCGGTATTGTCAGAGGGCGCTCCGAGAGAGTCTAGGGGGTGACGTGTGGTGGAGGCCTGACGTCACTCTGTGACAGTTTCTCGGAAGGTATCCTTTGGACGCGGATGCCCGTCTGATATCATGTGGGCCGTCGAATGTCAGGGCCCAGATCCGACGGTCGACGGATCGATAACATGCGCGGGCAATACATAGTACGGGGAGGAATAAACTATGATTATTTCTTTAATTCGCGCCTGGCGGAAAACTTTGGAAAAGTGGGTTTTTCGGGGTTTTTGCATTTGCGGGTTAAATGGGTTTTTGCAAAGGTTTATTAACAAAGTGGGTTTAAGGCTATTAATCCGAGCAAATCTCGGATTAATCCATAGGATTAATTCTTTGGCTCTCTCTTGGTTGCGCTCAAATGTTTTTTTAGCGCATGAAGACCTTCAGAGTCATACATAGAGCTATAGTGCTCGGGGAAGGGGATACATATATTTTTGGGTTTTTTCCAAGTTTTGCATAGTAATAGGGGAATAGGGGGTATAGGGAGTTAGATAGTAATAAGTTAGTAGTTAATATGAATGAGAGAGGTGGATGGGGGGGAATACTAAGTTTTTATGAAATCAACTTAGTTTTTAGGAAGTAGATCAAAATGAAAAGAATATTTGCACAAGAAATGTGGCTTTCAAAGAAACTCAGAACCAACAAAAGACATTGATTTTCTTTGTGTATATGGGTGGCATAGGGATGTTAGTCATGAATGGGATAGGGGGTGATTTGGAAGTTAGACATGCTCCATTAGGCTTCTGCAAGACTGCTGCAAATAGGTCATTTGTACTGGCCCCATGTTTTCACCCTTGCTTTAGGCCAGTGAAATGCCATGAACCAAACTTTCTGCAACCCCCTCTACCTACCCACTCTATTGCCTAGCATTTTTTGTTACTTCCAAGGAGGGTGCACTTAAATTTGCAAACCCTTTTGTGCCTTTTCTTTTCTCTTTGGCTTTCTTTTGATTTTCTATCTAAAGCTACCCTTATTGCTTCCAAGGCCCCAGATTAAACAGTTGGGAACCTTTCTTTCTCTACCTATCTACTACGTGCCAAGGTTGAGCTATTTGGACAGGTTTCTTTCTCTAATCTACTACAAAAATTGAAACATGGCATGACCCAGCTTAGGCTGTTGGATCACCCATCCAGAAGTAAGGCAGCATCAACCAAAACAAGTATACTTTTTCCACAAGAATATGAGATCTTTGCATCACTAAAGCAGATCATATTGGTACTTCCCTTGTCAATCATGCAAAATGAAACCTATTGGTATAGGTATCTAACAGAACAGTTTTTAGTTGGGTTTCAAAAATCCAAAGTGTTGTTGCACTTTCAACAACAGAAGCAGAGTATGTTGCTGCTACAGAGGCTAGTAAAGAAATGATTTGGTTACAAAGGTTTATGGGTGAATTGGGTAAAGACCATGATATGGGCACGTTATACAGTGATAGAAAAGTGCCATTCATCTTGTAAAGAACTCAACATTTCATTCTAGGACTAAACACATACAGCTCAAGTACCATTTCATACAATTAGTGTTGGAAGATGAAGAGTTGAAGTTAGAAAAGATACACACTAGCCAGAACCCTGCAGATGTGCTAACAAAAGTTGTAACCAGGGAGAAATTGAGAATATGCTTAGTTTCAATTGGTCTTCAAGGATGACGATGAAGATGAGAAATAGTCAGGTCGAAAGAGGAGTCAGTGTCTAGTAAATGAAGTAGCGGTGGAGTTGCTACAATCATTCTCCAAGTGGGAGATTGTTGTGTGTGGAGCATGATTGTTCAGAGGTCTTTGTTTCAGTCGGATGTATACCCCAGGATGTTTGTACACCCCTCCACATGGGGGCATGCGGGGGGGACTTGTCCCCCCGACGGGGGTCCGGGGGGGCCGATCCCCACCAACTGGGGGGTCCACCGGCCAGCGCCCCCAAAGCTAAAAAACAGATGTAAAATTTCCTTGTAAAAGTATAGTAATTTCTAGTCAATCTGGGTCATTAATTAGAAAGATGATCTGATGGTAGAACTTATGTTTAGTTTAGGGTTTTTCTGCCCTAGAAGGAAACCCCTCTCTTTGTATGAGGGAATTGTATTAAGTCTGTGTAATATATGTGTATTCTCCAAGTGAGAAGCAGAGAGGTGACACTGTGAGAGAAAACAGAGGATATTACAGCGGATCTATTGTAGGTTGGTCTCTTCATTTTGCTGGATAATAAAAAGGAAAGACTGACTGTTTGGGGTGGACATAGCCCAAACTGGGTGAACCACGTATATTTGTGTCTCTCTTGTTTTATGTTCTTTCTATGTTTATATTTTTGCAATATTTTATGTGTTCCATTGCTCTGTAAAATATAATTTTATAACAGCAAGCCCCCAAGCTTCACAAGGGTGCCATCCAGAAGTACCAATGAGAGTGATACAACGTCAACCTCAAGTGTCATGGGATTCCCCTCCGCATCCACTTGTGTAGATCCCTAGGAGAAGAAACTAAATTTACCAACTCGTGTTAGAAGCCACGCGAAACAGTCTTGAGGTAAGATCTGACAAGTAGGAGAGGGGGTATCTCTCTTCCTTATCTTCAAAAACCCTTGTGCTTAGCTCCCAGATCTGGTGCTTTCCTGGTCTCCCTAACACTATTGGATTTTCACTCATTATTCAGACTTTTATGTTTGACAGTTTAAAATGGCCTTGGAGAGTTTTCCCTCCACTCACCTAATACAAGGCCCTAAATATCCTAAAACATGTTGGTGTGTCTAAATTGACAATATAAAAAATTTCTAGTATATTTTAGTTAGCACTTGCTTTTAAATGGGCTATTCTTAAGTCAAGGGATAAACAAAAATTAAACTTGTGGTGTTTTTTGATGCAAAAGAAATTAATAAAAACCAAACTATATGTATATGCACTTGTTTCATTCTTCGATGAAAGAAATTTCTACCAGGTTCTAAGGAACTTCTAAGAAAGAAATAAATTTCTCTTTTCTTTTCTTTTAACAAGCTTCACACTCACAAAAACTAACAAAAATTATGGATGCCCTAAAAGATGCACAAACTATCCTGATGCAATGAGTATATGCTGATGCAAAAACTTAAGACTACTCTAAAACAAAGAATGAAAGTAACTTGTTTATCGCTTCTAATTAGCCACTTAAGATGTTTAGATAGAATATAAGTTTCTAATGCTCATTTTCATCCAAACACTAAAAACAAATATCAAGACAAACAAAAATGCACTTTCACTCGCAAAAAGAAACCAAATCAAAACAAGGCCAAAGAAAGAAAAAACCAAGTTTTCAAGAAGTTTTCTTCAAAAGAAAAAACAGAAAATGACTTTTCAAAAGTGCTCCAAATACTATTGAAAATTTTGAGACTGGAGAATAGCCAATAAAAACAATTTTCAAGTTATCAACTCAAAATGGGTGAAAAGTCAACAAAATAGGTGTTTCAAGATGCTCTTAACGACCAAAAAGTAGTAAAAAGAGCTTGGTGACAATTATCAAAATATTTAAGAAAGACAACTCTCAAAATTGTCACTCAACACTTTAGAAAATCAAGAAAAGCAAATGGCCACAAGATGCAGTTTTGACACAAAACAAGAAGATCACAAAGATAGAGTTTGTCTCAAAGATTGAAACCAATCTTTCTGCCTTGGAAGACCAGAACAACCAATATTCTCAGAGAGAAATATTGTGTGCTCAAACACAAATGATGATACTTGTAACAAAACAAGCAAGACCAAAACTTTCCACAAACTGAGAGAATTTGAAATTGGAAACTTGCTGTAAAAACATAGACTGACAACCAAACTTGACTTCTCAGGAAACACTTAGACCAACAAACAAATTTACTGAACAAGAAAGATTTGCAAAAATCTTGGAAAATTAGGGTATACATCACTGTGTCAATGCACAACTGCGTGTATATGCGATTAAACCTGAAGAAACCTGTGTATATGTGGGTTCATATGGGGAAAATTGCATACATACGCTTCTATAACCTAGCACAATTGTGTATATAACAATTCACAAGAAAAAGCAAAAAAGGGGTCTAAAGAAACTTTTCAGACTTAAAGTTTGAGTTCCTATAAGAATAGACAACTTATTTATAGCAAGAAAATCAAAGGCTGAGCCCTAATTGGCTTAAATTAACCCAAACTAGGAACAAAAATATTGTTGTCCCTAGTGGAGTCGCCAATTCTATTGAGGGACAAAGTCCCCTAGGGTTTTGGGTCAATGCCCTAGCAGAGTAGGGCTTATCTACAGCAAAAAAAAGCATTCCACACAACCATGATACTACAATAAGCAAACTACATGAAGAGAGGTGCACCTTCGTTCGGTTAGATCCAGCCAAGGTCCAAACCCTCTTGGAGTTCCTTTCGATCCTTAAACTTGAAAAACAATAAATTCAAAGAAGCATAACAGTATATGGACCAAGCATCATATAGAAATCAACTTCAAAACATATTAAAAGGTAGTTAGTTATACAATTGAAACAACGATTCATATGCAAACCATAACAACAACATCGTAAGCATGAAGAAGATTGATTTCAGGAACAAGAAAAGTGTTTCTTTATTGCAGATAACTAAAACAAAGTAAGGAACGATATCACCTAAATCTTCCTCTCATTGGCTCCAAGAGGAATCGTCCTCTGGATTTGTCCAATCCCAAGTCTTTAAAAGGCTCCTTCCATCACTCACAAAAGGATATCTCACTAGTGAAAAGACATCATAACTCAAGGAAACAAGGGTTTCCTGTAATGGGGGAAGTGCTGGAGGCACAAGGATCTTTAGACCTAATCAGGGATAGTCTCACCAAGTGATTTTTCTCCCTATTCTCTCCTCCCTTAGGCCTTCCCATTGAAGCCTTTTTATACTTCTCCCAAAGTAGTTTTTTAGTTGGGAATTGGTTGGGAACAGTTGGGCCACAGGCACTAATAGGTAATCAATAGGTAAAACCCATGATCTCCACTCAAAATTAACAAGATTTAATTTTTTAAGTGTTTTAAGACATATACGCGGGTTGGGTATACACATACCCACGTACACACGCATTTAGCTCAGGGCAATGTCACGTATAGGGAGTAAAACACTGTTTTTTAAGTATTTGGACTAGGTCTGGAAGGAGGGGTTTCCCTAGGCCATGAGTACAGCATCACAAACATCAAGAGTGAGATTTGAAACTATAACACCTGGTGACCTCGAAAACCGTGTCACTGATGTCATAGAGTTCGCCTTCTATCAGTGTAATTGATTCGATGTCTAGTTTGGATGGCTTGACCTTTTTTCATGGACCTGATCTCTCCGTGAAGTGTGACCATTTCAACTGGGTGGACATTGTGCTTGGGTCCATGCCTTTTGCTATGTCCTCTACTCCCTGTCTTGTAGACAAGTTCTAGCACCCTTCCTCTTGCATCGTGGTGGCCCCTGTTACTTATGCTACTGCTACTTTTTAGGCGGCCTTTGCCTACTCTGCGGCTGCTTTCACTGCCTCGCGGACATCCCTTACCTCTGCAGCCACTTGTTCGTTTCACTTTTGCTAGGTCAACTGGGTGATACGCAACTTGGTTGCATCCTTCTGCTATTGTGCAACTTTTCTAACCTTCTCCGCTAGATCTGAGGCATGCCACTTGGGAGGCCATGATTTCAGCACTAAGAAGATCACATCATCAATGGCAATGAAGGGGAGATTGGTCCATGTCTGTGACGGATCCTTACATGCCTTGATATACACATTATGCATTTTTGCCTTAAAGTTTACAAATCTCTGCAGACTATTGTACACTGTGGGGGATAAGCGCAGCCTCCTATTGATCTACATCTAGATGCTCACCTCCATGAGCACCCAGAAGATCTTTGTTTCACGGATTCACATTGTGTCTTTAGTAACATAGAGCGATGCACACTTTGTAGCCTCTGGTAAGTCCTGTTCAATATTAGGGAACTACTGTCCTCAGGCAGTCCCCCTGTTACCAGTAAAATAGACAAGAGCAACCATGCGTAGTGGAAGGTCTTTCCCTGCTCCTGTGATTCCTTCTAGTTAGTTAAGAACTCCTCGCAGAGGAACTCATCCTAGTTGAATTGGACCCCCTCAGTGCATTTTTTTGCCAGCGCAACTACTGGTACTGGTACCTCATCTCCGTAGCATTTTCACATTACGTTCCCGGCTAGGAGTTGGATGGCTACGTGCACCTCTTTATCTTTAATGTTGTTGATTGCGTAACCCCTGTTTTTCTCTTCTAGTTTTTATTTCTTCTTCATGGCCTCTGCGAGCACGAAATCTCCACTTTTTCTGGCTATCTCCATGGGGTCCTTTCCCTTACAGGGGAGCCAGGAAATATTGTGGATAAGATTCGCCGTGATGGGAATAGGCTCCTCTAGTCATAAGCACCCATCATGCACCAGGCAAAGCAGCTGCCTAATGATGAAAATTGTGATAGGTGCATGGTGAAAGTGTGTAATCCATAGTAGCTAAAGTAGTCTGGCCTTCTCCACACTATGCAGCCATTTCTACAGCTCTAGTGCTGTAATTGACCCCTCCGTGCTTTGCTTCATGAGGTTCTTAGTCCCTAAATGTGGGAACTTCTCACTATCCGTGAGGTTCCAATCTTCAAACTTAATTGTGGGCACATGGCCCAGGGCCGAGCCCTCAAACACAATTCCATTGGGGAGGAGCGGGGTTTGGAGTGCTCTATTAGCAGCATCCAAATCCTTGGGGATCTTAGCTTTCCCTTTCCATGGATGGACGTACTCGGGAAATTTCACTGCAGCGCACACTGGCTAGATGTCTTCTTCCATGTCTTTGGCTGCCTCTATCTCATCGAAAAGAGCCTGTAAGTCTTCTTCCTCATCATCTGTCTCAATGGTGACAACCTTTCCCTTTTCTTCCATGGAGAGTTTACCAAACCGCGGATTCCCCGGGGACATGTGGAGTGGTCCCACTCCCTGCTTATCCTTCTTGGGTCTCGGCATTCGAGGTGATTTTGGAATTTTTGACGCATCCCCTGTATCTCGGGGGACATCCTGCACCATGGGGTTCTTTATGGTTTCATCTTTGGTACTTTATACAAAACCCACACCTCTCCTGGTAGTCATCTTTCTGTTTGAACTGTCTATGGTTGTTTGCAGACTTTGGGGCTCAAATATCACTTGGTGCTCAACACTCTATGCTCTACATAATTGCTCAAATCCCAAATGAATAAGTGTTGTCTCGTGGCTAGCCCTTGGAGTTTTATAGCACCTTTTGAATTTGAATTCGACCATTCCCCCCAATTATGAGTCATTAATGCTTTCTTGGCGGCAGATTGTTCCAAATTTTTCCCTTAATTTGTGTCTTAAATGCTCGCTTCCCGCTCTCTTTTTCTTTAAATTGGACATCTCATCATGAACATTGACACTAATGGTTACTTCCCAGCCTACCCACATGGCAACACAACCCCCCATGCACGGGCATGAATCTTGTGCCATGTTGATTTAGCGCACACCTCCCTCATCGCACAGCTCCCAAATAGACTCTTTTAGAGTCTCGCACTCTCTTTCAAATCTCTGGAGCACTGAGACTATGCTCCCTATGGGTAGTCAAGTGGTTGCACCACCTATGCGAGACTCCAACTCACCTTCCAGCATAGTTCGTGGAAACTCCTCAATTGTCTACAAGACTGCCGTCGTTGCGCATTCTACTATATGCAGTGCGCTTCCTTGGTTACTGATTTTGGTGAGGTGCGATCGTAGCCATGGTAGGAGAGTAATAAATTATCAGTGGCACTCATCTAATTGACTGGTATGATCATCCGTATCTTGACTTGTCATCCTTAGTTTATCGATGAGACATGCTTGCATGACCTTGTTTTCTAGCCTTTTGATCTCAGTGTCCATCAAAATGCTTTTTTTCCTCAATCGTACTTGGTCCTTTTCGAGTTCGTGAAGTCTAAGGTTCCCTCACTGGATGGCTTCCTGAACCCTTATATGTTTTACCTCACGTAAATGTGTGATTTCTTCATCCTGGTCATCGTGCACTATCACCACTACACGGTCCAATACGTGCGGATTCCTTTTTGTATTTTCTTTAGTAATTACAGTCTCCACTCTGTTTTTGTACCTTTGGATTCATCTCCGCGTTCAGGGTTTTGCACATGGTACCATAAGCCCATTGAACCGCAGGTACGCACGGGTACCAATTAGTTCATCTCACCTGGTGAACCGTGTTTAGTACTCTGCACACCCTATCAAGTGCCTCATCATGGAGAATTGGTAGCTTGTGTCACCTTTCTTGTTGCTATGGTTTGTTTTGATTCTCTAGTCTGAGGGCGGTGTGCACTTTTGTGGATTGTACTGCATATGTTTGTACCCATTAGGAAAGGTGGGTGCACAATTTGTTCCACCCCTATTGACTAACTTGCATTCGAAGATGGGGTTTTCCAAAACATAGGTGCATCATCCTTCTACATCCACGTTGGTCCTAAAAATTTCCTTGATGTGTACTCCACCATCATGAGGGTGTTGCGCGCAGTGCCCACTTCAGCGCATCGAACCATTGTTGTTCTAATACTCCGCTTTCAAATTTGCTCAGAAATTCATCGACCCCTGACAATCCATCATACGTTAACAACTCCCTTGCCTCTATTGTCATGCAACATTGTGTTCTAACCATCATGTTTGAATTAAGCATTGTTACTTCGTGTGGCCGATTCTACCATCTCTCTATCTCTTCATCTAAATCTGAAAGTGCAGGAACTTTCGTGCTCCCATGAAATCCTTCCATCTGCAGTTAGATTCACCCAATCTTCTTCCCACGTAGTTATCCTATAAATACAATCGAGATCGTCATCACTATCATCGTCGTGCATTGGTTCAGTGTATCGCGCTCCTTCAGCTGGATCTAGTGGTACTACCACACGTGATGAATTTTTCTCAAAGCTCATTTTGTGCTTTTTTAGATTTATGATCCCATTCATATCGGTGGCCCATTCTACTCCTAGTAATGCAGGATATAGATTATTGTCATCAATAATCTCTATCACTTCAAAATCTGCCTGTGCAATCGCACCTTCAATATCAACTGCTACCCCTTGCAATCTTCCAATGGGCACAATCTTCTATTGGTTTTCCATTCATAACTGAATAGGAGACCATTACAGTGCGGGTCTGCCCATGCATTCCCATGTTTTCTTTGGTAGTACATTCACATCCAAACCCAAATCTAGGATTACCTAATCCATTTCATACTCACCTATTTGTGCCATCATCCTCATTTCCCTTCCTGTGCGCAACACATTCTTTCCAAGTTTTCGGACCACGCATGGTTCTCCTAACCCTGCATACCTAGTGATCAGTTCCTGTAGTGCTTTGACTGCCTTGCTGTCGCACTATAGTTTCATGCATGTCTCTAGAAAGGTAGTGAGCATTGAAATATCCATTGCTAGTTCTACTTGATCCTTACTACCTGAAGTGGAGGCCTCCATGAAGCTCTTCTTAGCTTCCATGAATGTCTCCTTTGTGTGTTCTAAATCAAACTCAGGTTCCTTTGCAGGAGCCTTGCGAACCCACGCACTTTCTTCTAGCTACTTGCCTTTATCATCTCCCATGATCATAATGCTCCTGAGCATCATGTTTGCATTCAGGTCTTCTTCGCGCTGCTCAGACCTCATCATTTGTAAATTATGGGTTGGAGGGTGCTAGAGTACCCCCTTTTCGCGCATCCTCGCTATCAACAAAGGGAAGTCTTCTACCTCATGATCAAACTGAGTATAGTACCAACATGATATTCTTGTCAGGTTTGTACAATCATAGGTATAATACCCTGGCCCTCTGCAATTGTAATAAATTAGTTGTCCACTACCCCTTCCTGGTCCCATTCTGCCTCAATCCTGATTGCGCTCCTAAAATCTAGCACGTGCCATGCCTTCATTTGGGTTGAGGGCTCACATTTCGGTCTGCACCCTATAGGCAGGAGTCCAATCCATCATTAATTCATAGCTTCGGTAGGTGTGTTTTTCATGGACTACTGACCTGCATAAATTACAAAAAAATTGTTAGGACGTCTACATATACTTCTGCAACAGATGGCAATTATCCATGGTGTGTTTTCCTCCTATTTCGTAGATCATTCACCATAATTCAAACACTATGTTTGGCCTTGGCTGTGCCTTAGGTCTTACCAGCATCGACCCTCATCCTGCCAAGTAGTTTGTGAACACTGGATAGTGGTCCTTATCATGCCCTTGGCCTTTGCATTTTATGCACCATACTTCTTTGCGCACCTCCAGCTGAGGTGTCTTGTCCTATTTCAAACATTGCATTTCCAAACACAGAATCTACAATTGTGCATGGATTTGTTGGACTACCAACCCAAGGTCTTGTATAGGGGTCTCATTCAATGTCATTGCCATCTCCAACACTTCGGCCTGGGTGGAAAGTTTTTTTGTGACAATGACGTCGTTAAGTGTGGCGTAAGTGAGGCCACAAACCATGAGTGATGTTGTGCATCTGTTAACATCTTATTGGCTTCGCGGATCATACTCTTCAGCCTTTAACCAAATCCTAGGGGGTCTCGCCCAGGAGCATTACGATCTCCTTAAACCCAATGATTGGTTGTGTTTCTAATTTTGGCCTGCTAAATTCCCTTTTTAGCGCGGCCTGGACCTTTGCAATTCCTATGTTTGGGTGGTCATTAGAATGCTTGATATACCATGTTAATGCACAATCTTGCAGCACGCTCACCAATGTAGCCTTTTTAAAATTATCATCCACAACACCTTGTGCTTCCTATACTACTCTTACCACAAACCATAATTGGTCCAAATCTTCATTCCCTACTCTTGTGAACACCAGTAGTTTGATCGCACTCGCCATACTAAACTATGTTGGTGGTGGGGGTGGGGTGGGTGGAGATGGAGGTGAGGAGGGTGAGATGGGTGGCAGTGTGGCTAGAGGTGGTCAATGTGGAATGTGTTGCCTTATTAGACTAACGGAGCTTCTTGGGGAAACTTTCGTGAGCTCTTCCTCACTTTCCCATGAGGGTGAAATTAAGGGACTGATTTCCAACTCTTCACTACTTCCACTTCTATAGATCTTCCTACTTTGTGTGGTCCAAAACATTAATTTATTCGCAAAACCTACTTTTCACATAACAACATCTTAATCCAAGTGTTCAAAGATTTAATATACTTACCTTGCGGTCCCTTAAGAAAATGTTGTTTCACCTTGTTGTAGCTGATGGTCGTGTCGAGCATGAGCTCAGTGATAAATCCTCCTAGTATTCAGTCGAGCCAATGGTCCATAGCTCATGCTATCTTATCTCCTAATGCTTCTATTTTGTGCACTAATTCCAGAGTCCACACTAATGGTTTTTCGATCGTACACTTTCCTTGGCTATCTGCTAACTTCGTGATCGATTCATAGAGTTCAAAAGGAAAGGATACAAAGAAAATTTTGTGGATTTCCATATACAAGTAGTGCTCCAACCACTGCTCCTTAGATACTCACAGATTTGTGTTCTCCTGTGCCGTGAACTCGTGAACCTTCTTGTCCAACCACTCTTCAATTTCTTTCTTTGTTGGATTCCAGTGTGTTGTGGCCAGCAACAACCCCCCCCTTTTTCATTTAAGTGTTATCTATAATACTAAATGAATGGGGGCCCTTAGTTAATTTTTTGGAAAAGCAAGAGTTTCCTTTCTTCAAAATAAGGTTACTGTCATAAGCTTAGGAAGAGCTTTTGAATACTTTAAAACCTAAGTTTATAATAAGAAAAAGTCCTTAAAAAAAAGGTCGCATCGTAAAATGATAGTAAAGTACCATCAATTGGCTATCGCATCGCAATTAAAAAAAAACTAATAAGAAAAACTTCAAGATTTACTGATTTCCGATAACACCGATTGCAAGATCGGATATCGCAGGAAATGGGCTAACGAAATTTGGCAAACGTAAAACTTCTGCGATCTGCGACGATGTGATATCGCGATAAAACGATGGTTATGATATTAAGCCAAACCAGCTCTGCGACGTTATATTTGCGATAGTGCGATAATGCGATAATGCAATGTCGCGATCTGTAAAGTTGCGAAGCAAATCGCAAAATCACTCCATCGCAAATATTTCAGGCACGACATTGAAGAAAAGCCACTTACCATAATATGACTCAATATCACGCGCTTTAAATGTTAATAAAGGGATTAGTTGTCAGTTATTAATGAAATATGGATGCGTGATTTTCAAAGAATTACTTCACGTAAGGTGACATATTTGATGTATCTGCTACATTTAAAACTCTCCCATCACCTTTCTTGATCAGTCATTTCCATTTCACTTGTGAGCCATAGGAACAGAGAACGGAGGACTATAAGAGGCAATACGCAGGAAGAAATGGGAAAGAAAAATAAATCTCATAGCTTCAAGGTGAAGGGAATGACACCTTTATATACAGACACAGCTTGTAACAGAGACGTAGGGATATCAACATGGGAAGGCATGTACAGACTGCTTGAAGAAGCAAACCTTAGAATAATGAAGGTTACCGCTGGCTAAGACTCACAGGGTTCTTCCGAAGCATCCCTAGAAGAATTAGCATGCTCATTCGTACATAGGATAGCAGCAACGCCCAAAATTCTCCCATATACGGACATGATCAAGTGGATACTTGATAATGCGAAAATGAAAGACAGACAGTTCAAGGTTCAAGGAAAAGGGCTCATCGAAGCATTCGTTGCATAAGATTTAAAGCTCATGTATCATCTTCTTGAGCTGCAGGCAACTTACAATACGCAATTCATTAAAAAAATCGTGGCAGAGAACCCGAACCTATCAAAGACGACCAAGGATTGGTCCAAAAAAGATGAACCACTCAAGAAAGACAAAAATGGTATCTATAGCACTGGTTCCCTCACCTCCCCATATTGTTTTGTTGTTGCCATGCTCTGTAGATTATTTGGAAAGCCATATATCAATAAGTTTTCATCTGAATGGTTACCATTAATAGATGCTGCCACAAATGCCATAATTATAGATTGGGCCAAGGTCTTTTCTGATAACCTAGTCAAGGCTATTACCAATTACCGGTCTAAAAGATCCATGTCTCAAAGGATCTATCCTCCTTTTTACCTATCTGCATATGTTATGGATTCGATTTGTTATGTGTCTAAATTTCTTGTTATGGGTTGGAAATGGACAACTCAAGACCCATTACTCATGCATGTCTATCATAAGATATTATGGGACTCCTAGTTCATTCCACATTTCTACCAAATTTGTCACGGGCTTATCCTACCCTTGTATAGAATGTTATATGATAAAGACCCCCCGAGGTGCTCACCTGAGGCACAGATAGATATCATCCCCATCGCAAGATGGTTCGGGGAGGAATTATTCACCTATGTTAGAGTATTTGGAAGCAGTGTTCCCCCCCCCCCATGTTCTACCTTTCTATATCCCTGATAAACTTCTGGCTTGAGAAATTGCATATCAAACCTGTTCAGAAGGCGGCCTAACAAAGGATTTAAAGGACAAGAAGAAGGCTATATGGCCACAGTTTCCTGTGGTTTGTGGGGCCTTTTCGTTGTTCGATGTAGGTCATGCGTTTACAAAAATATAGAATATAACATGTCTGCAGTTATTTAAAATCCCCGCAAGACCATTTGACCTAAATGAAATTGCTCAGAATTTCACAACTACAGTCAAGGTGAAAGTTTTCTTTGGATAAAAGGATTTATTTGATGACTTATTCCAAAATAAAGGCTTGCTTCAAGAAATTTTGCGTGAAGCCCAATCGTAATTATCTCCAGAAGACTTTCAAAATTTCATGGTATACAGGGAAAAACGATTGGCCACTATTCCTTTAGAAAAGCTATGATTACCTACTAGAGAACCAACTCCAAGCATTAGCCTCAGTGGAAATTCAAGAAGTTCCAGATCTAAATCTAAGTCTGCGCAAGAAGTATCTGAACATTCTAAAAGATCTGGGAATGACCAAAATAAGAGCGAAGAGGCAGCTAAGGACACCGCTCAGTCAATGGAAATTCCACAACAGCAAGTTATTACCTGCCCGCAAAAAGATGAAGGAAAAGAGGCAGGTGCACCCAAGATAAATTAGAATCATAAAGAGTTGCTCTTTAGTAAGTGGGATGATGAAATCAAAGAAGCAGAAAAAGTGGCAGGAACAGCAGCTACGACAGCAAGTATTCTCATTGACTGTATAAATGAGAATTTTCACAGAGCAAATTTAATCGCTAAAACTACTTCGGGATATTTACCAAACAAACAAAAATTAGAGGAGGGTTGGAAGCAGAAAGCACAAGAAAAGGAAAAAGAAATCCAACTACTAAAAAGATTAAACTGGGAATGTTGCTGGACATATTTGGTAAAACCGCATAGACAGTGGATGACCATGAAATGTATCATAAATGTGGCAGAAAAGGTGGTGCCAACACTCATCGATTTTGTTTTCTCAGCCCAGCTCAAAGCAGAAGTTAGCCAACCGACTCTCCTTAAACAAATTTTGAATACATGTAGCTTTAAAGACCAGATACATAAATAGTTTAGTTTGGAATCTTATTTTTGCTTGAAAATTAGATTAGAAAAAGGGTGGTCATTTGAAAAACGAATCTTGATTTTTTGTAAATAAACTATTATTAGATTTAGTTAGTAGTATTCAAACCCTTCTCATGCATTTAGAGAAGGGTCCAGAAATTTGTCAAAAACTTGTCCTCAAAACATGCACTTTTGCACCCTCAGAGGAGGTTTCGGTGAATGAACGGATCAAGATTTATTAATGTTTGCATTTGATATCTGCTACTGATGTTGCACTTCTGTACTCTTAGTAGATATTAGAACAAGGAGAGATAAATCATTGTTGCTTGAAGCTTATGAGTAGGACCAGTCATAAATGGTACTTTTAGCTCTTGACCATTTCTGCTTATATTCTTAAAGCAATATACAATTTTTAGTTGTTTATATGTTATTACATGAATGTTTGTGTTACCATTTGGCACTTTTGTATGGTGGAGCCATTTATTTATTTTTAATAAGTGAATAAATTATTATGCGATATTCTGTTCACAACTGTTTTGCCTAACTTTTTATGCAAAGTGGTTGATCTTAATTGATTTCCATTCTTATAATCGATGAATGATATTTATTACCAGTTATTATTTGAAATCTCTTTAGATCGCATAATAGAAGAATTACATCCAGGGTTAGCATAGATTAGATGTGTTGTTTTCATTAGATTACAATAGCATAGAGTTAGATTAAAGTAGTTTAGATAGGAACTTTTAGATCAACAACATCTGATTTTGCACACACACACACCCTTAGATTGGGAAACTGGTCCCATTATCCCCAGTTGGACCCGCTATACCAAATGGATATGGAGCTTCCAACCAAGGTCTGGACCGGGCGGGTATCCCCCTTGTTGTCGACCCGATTTTCGGGGCTTCAACATATTTGGTGCTAGAAGGAGGGCCTGAACATGTTGTCTATTGGAGTTGTTGGCAATTGTGATATTTGAATTAGGATGGCTTCCCTCAAACTTCCCATTTGGAGTTGTATCCATGTTTGCACCTCTTCCAACACCTCACCTGAAGTGGTAAGACTCTTGTCTCAGGTAAAATTAAATGGTAAGAGTAATTCTTCTACTTTTAATCATGCCCTTCAATTTATTCAAAATGTTTTAAGTTCAAACGTCCAAGGAATTGACGAAGGCATTTTATGCAGAATTTTTACTCTCACATTCACAGCGGAAGTAAGAAACTGGTGTAGAAGCCTCCCAGTTGCCTCAATTCACAGCTGGGACCAATTTTTCAAGGCTTTCATTTGTAAATTTGATTGCTATGATTATGATCAGGTATATGATAAAATTGAATATCTACGAAAAGAAGATGAATCTTTTAGGGATTTTAATATGCGATTTCATCTTAATTGTCTAAAATATGATATTGAGAATGAACTCATGAATGAAGAATCTTCAGATTATGTTGAGAATAACTATTCCTGCCTCCTATGCCCGATCCAGTAGAAATTAGTCCAAGTCTTGTTCCAGTTTCCTCTAATATGAATGAAAATTCCAATTTGAATGTGCGAATCACTCATGATGAAGAAACTTCCCAAATATTAGGAGACATGCCTGCTCTAATACAAGAGGACACAAGCAAGAATGTTGAAAGAAAGCCTGCCTTGGAACCAGAAAGCAACTTGGAGACAAGGTTAGATAATATCATCGCAAGTCGACAAATGCAAATGTCAAGGTTAGAATAGCAAACTAATTCTCTTTCGGAAAATACTGACACACAAAGGTATGATCTAAAGCCTAATGTCTAGGATGAATGTGATGAACAAGAAATTTTTCACGATGATATTTTCAAATGCATTGTTTCAGAGTCACATTTTTCTCTTTATCCTGATGTTTTTAGTGATGATAATTTTCTTCCCCTCAGTATTAATGATATCCCAAAAAGTACAGAGGATTACCCAAATGAATCACCATTAGGATTTCAAGATAAAGAGACAGCTATAGAACCCCCTTTGGCCATTTACAAACATGAATGACTTGACCTTCCCTTTTTGAATATCATGGATGAAAAAGAGAAATCTAGGGAATCCTGCGAAGTCATTTATGATAGCTACTTAGCCGATGATAATAATGATTTATCTCAAGTAACTCAACAGAACTTAGATAATGAGAGATATTCTAATTCAAGAATTATACCAGTCAATCCTCATTTCAGAGTGATGGATCATTTGCATGATTTTACTATCCAAGACAATATCCCGATCTATGATTCATATCTTGAGCAAACCACCATGCCTGTTCCCAATCATAATTTGTTTTCTGATTCACAAGATGAAATTCGAAATTACTCAAATCCCATAATTCTGGCCAACTCTTGTGAAAAAGAAGATATTTCAAATCAATCCCATTTGTGTTATAACATTAGTTGTACAGATAATCATTACATTCTTTCTCGCCTGCATTCAATCGGTATAAAATCGGATTGTGTTTTAAATTTTCAGACTTTTGATAGATTGCTATGGTATATTGAGCACCTTATCAAAGAACATTTGAGAGATGTGTTACCATTTTGGAAAACTAAATTGTGTCATGGAAGTATAGAACTTTTTCAAGTCCAAGATCAATCCTTCCTTAAAAAACTTCTATGTCATCCAAAACATCATCAACGAGAGAAAGTATTTTTGGAAACTTCCCAGCAATTCACAATAATTGATAATTCTCTTTTGGGAAAATTCCATCTATTATTCATTGTTTCTTTTAGTGATCTATATGTGGAAACTTTCCTTTTACGAGAAATTGCTAAAAGCTTGATTTTAACGCATAATAGATTTCAGGCCATTAAAATTAAAAGCTCATATTCACAAACTAGCCTGTCATCTTTCCTATTGAACGATCACCAATCCATAACAGAAATTCATCCTGATTTTTATGATCCAATAGGTATCCAATTGGAAAGAAGATTTCATAAAGAAGAAATTTCAGGCAAAATTCTGATTGAAGTTACACTTTCTAATTCCACTTTCAATATTGACAGTCCAAGAAAAGTTTTATTCTTAACACTGATGTTTAAAAGGTACATATGTGTAGGAATAAAAATGAAAAGATGGTTTCACTGGAAATATCATTTTAGCTAGTCAATTTTTCTGTATATAGTTAAAACAGGAGTAGGAGTAATTTAGCTAGGTTATTAGGCGGTTAATTTAATTTTTAAAAAGTTGATAGGCAAAATAAAAGAAGAAATTATCCCTATTATGTACATAATCCAAGGGAATAGTTACCTCTCATTTCTTTAAATATTTTTCCCCCTAATAAAATCTGTTGTGGTTAACAAAATTTGACATTTACTAAAGACACCATTTCTCTTTTAGATTTTGAACTTTTTCTTGTATAAATAGCAAATCTTTTGGAAACTTTATCTTTATTATTATTAGATGCAGTTAAAAACTTTAGCCCAGATACGATACTAGTTTCAACTTCAAAAAATTTGATGAAAGCAATCTTTAGTGAAGAAATTGTTTTATATCAGCACAATGAAAGGTATCAATAAAAAAATGAAGATTCTCTGTAGAACAGTCGTTTCCAAAAAACTCTAATATTGTCATCCAGAACTTTCTTAAGGAAAAAGATGACTTCCTCCCTGCTAGAGAAAATCGCAACATTCAGAGGAACAATCCATGAATACACTTTATCTTAAAGAATAAGAGGTCTCATCACGAGCCAGCTTATCATGATCACAGATATTATAACTTGCTGACTTTTACAATACTTCCCACCAAAACAGGGCAATGACTCAAGATTGTTGAAATCAAAAGACAAGGGGTCTCATCAAGAGCCAGCTTGTTCAGCAAAAGTGTAAATCAAGTGAATGACTGTTTCATTATTTGGCTACCAAACCAAGACATTGTTCTTTAAGAATAAAAAGAAAATCAAAGCAATAAGTGTCAATGTGGGTTTTCCTTTGAAAGTTGTAGATCACCTTAAGCAGGATAAAGGATCATTGCTGGGTAACAGGTAACCCTGTCGAGGCTATGGACGCCTGCTGGCAGCAGAGGCTCTACCTATGACAAATGAGCATATTTAAAACTGGTTCACAGGGAAAACTTTATTTTATCTTTATAAGACCAAGTAATGGTTGATGTAAATGCAAGGACAAGCTGAGGAAGCAAACAATTAAAATAGAAAGAAGTTGAAACAAAATATCGTTGACAGTTTAGAGCATAATGTGCTTTATCTTTCCATAATAAAGATTAAAATTTCTAAAAAACTTTCTGTTTTGGAAGTTTGAAAAGTTCAAAAAAAGCAGAGATAACTGGTTCTCCCAAGTGAATCGCTAATTGTTGTGGCCAGCAACAACCCCCCCCTTTTCATTTAAGTGTTATCCAGAATACTAAATAAATGGGGACCCTTAGTTAAATTTTTGGAAAATCAAGAGTTTCCTTTCTTCAAAATAAGGTTACCATCGTAAGCTTAGGAAGATCTTTTGAATACTTTAAAACCTAAGTTTATAATAAGAAAAAGTCTTTAAAAAAAAGGTCGCATCGTAAAATGATAGTAAAGTACCATCATTTGGCTATAACATCGCAATAAAAAAAACTAATAAGAAAAACTTCAAGATTTACCGATTTGCAATAACACCGATCGCGAGATCGCATATCGCAGGAAATCGGCTAACAAAATTTGGCAAATGTAAAACTTCTGCGATCTGCGACGATGCGATATCGCGATAAAATGATGGTTGCGATATTAAGCCAAACCAGCTCTGTGACGTTATATTTGCGATAGTGCGATAATGCGATAATGCGATGTCACGATCTGCGAAGTTGCGAAGCAAATCGCAAAATCACTCCATCGCGAATCTTTCGGGCATGCTATTCAAGAAAATCCACTTACCATAATCTGAATCAAGATCATGCACTTTAAATGTTAATAAAGGGATTAGTTGTCAGTGATTAATGAAATATGGACGCGTGCTTTTCAACGAATTACTTCACGTAAGGTGACATATTTGATGTATCTACTGCATTTAAAACTCTCCCATCACCTTTCTTGATCACTCATTTCCATTTCACTTGTGAGCCGCAGGAATAGAGAACGGAGGACTATAGAAGGCAATACGCAAGAAGAAATGGGAAAGAAAAATAAAGCTCAGATCTCTGAGGTGAAGGGAATGGCACCTTTATATACAGACACAACTTGTAACAAAGACGTAGGGATATCAACATGGGAAGGCATGTAAAGACTGCTTGAAGAAGAAAACCCCAGAATAATGAAGGTTACCACTGGCTAAGACTCACAGGGTTCTTCCGAAGCAACCCTAGAAGAATTAGCATGCTCATTCCTACATAGGATAGTAGTAAGGCCCAAAATTCTCCCATATATGGACATGATCAAGTGGATACTTGATAATGCAGAAATGAAAGACAAACAGTTCAATATTCAAGGACAAGGGCTCATCGGAGCATTCGCTGCACAAGATTTAAAGCTCATGTATCATCTTCCTGAGCCGCAGGCAACTTACAATACGCAATTCATTGAAAAATTCATGGCAGAGAACCCGAACCTATCAGAGACGACCAAGGATTGGTCTAGAAAAGATGAATTGTTCAAGAAAGACAAAAATGGTATGTACAACACTGGTTCCCTCACCTCCCCATATTGTTTTGCTGCGGCCATGCTCTGTAGATTATTTGGAAAGCCAGATATCAATAAGTTTTCATCTGAATGGTTACCATTAATAGATGTTGCCACAAATGCCATAATTATAGATTGGGCCAAGGTCTTTTCTGATAACCTAGTCAAGGCTATTCTCAATTACCGGTCTGAAAGATCCATGTCTCAAAGGATCTATCCTCCTTTTTACCTATCCACATATGTTATGGATTTGATTTTTTATGTGTCTAAATTTCCTGTTATGGGTTGGAAATGGACAACTCAAGACCCATTACCCATCCATGTCTATCATAAGATATTATGGAACTCCTAGTTCATTCCACATTTCTACCAAATTTGTCATGGGCTTATCCTACCCTTCTATAGAATGTTATATCATAAAGACCCCCCGAGGTGCTCACCTGAGGCACAGATAGATATCATCCCCATCACACGATGGTTCAGGGAGGAATTATTCACCTATGTTAGAGTATTTGGAAGCACTGTCCCCCCCCATGTTCTACCTTTGTATATCCCTGATAAACTTCTGGCTCGAGAAATTGCATATCAAACCTGTTCAGAAGGCAGCCTTGTTAGCCTCCTACTGCAGCAGGTTACTCATATTTCATGATTGACATTTTTACAGGCCAAATATGTCATACTTTGCATGCTGCAATGCTCCATATTTGCTAACAGTCACCAAAAAGAGGCCATGAGAGAATGCTACTCAAAGGTCATCTTCTGCATTCCAGTTTTGAAGAGCCTTTTCGTTTTTGTACAAATTTTTAGCTAAAGGGAGGTCCAAACAGCCTAATCTTGGTCTCCCTAGGTTTCAATTTCTTGTTTTAGAATATAGAGAATGAAAAATCTGTCCAAACAGCTTAATCTTGGCAGATTCTTAGATAGGTAGAGAATCAAAGGAGCCCAACTACTTAATCTAGGCCCTTGGAAGAAATAAGTGTAGATGTAGAATAGGAAGACATCAAAAAAGAAAAAGTTGAAAAGCTGGGTCTGCAAGTCCAAGTGCACCCAAACCAAAAAGAATAAAAAATGTTAGGTAAGTAGGCTGGGTAGGTAATTTTGAGGTTGCAGAAGGTTGATTGGTGATTAATTCCAGATTTTCAAGTGTTACATTCATACACATCACAGTCAGCAGACAACTCCCATTTGAAGGACTTCAAGCAAGGCATGACTAACCCCCTCTTCTTCCTCTTCCCTAAAATCACTTACTAACCTCCCCTAAAGAGGTCAAGATCTGCTTGATACCTCTTAGTTTCATCATTTTCCATGTCATTAGCCTTGGTAAAGATCTTCTTTAGTCAAGGAGGCTCCACACTTTCTCTACAAGTTCTATCTCCCCTTCACAGCCTAAGATCTCTGAAACTTAGCGCTTTCTAGTCACTTTCATATTAACTACTGACATTATTATTTAGCTCCCTGTATATTTTCCTTTCCCCTATTTAAAAACCATGTTAATAGCTCCCCTATGTAAATATCCCCTCCCCCTGGTTGAAATATAACCATAAACATCCCTTGGGAATTACTAGGTCATCTGGACCTTAGTAAGAGCCCCCATCTCTACATAAGTTTCCCCTTCCCTAGTGTTTCGACCCCTTCCGAAACACAAAGAAACCCTCTCCAAAGGCAAAAGTCCCCCCCACGCATTTTCTTTGGAAATTATTAAGTTTTGATTAATGTATAAACCAAGCGCCGAAGCCCATTAACCCATTTCCTAAAGTCTAAACCCACCCGCACCACGAAAAATTAAAAAACTAACGTGCGTGTTGTTTCAATAAACCTCGCGCACCTTCTCCGCCCTTCCACCGTCCGATCGCCTCTCCCAGATCCGACGAATGATATCCATATCGAGCGCCCTTTTGTGTGAACACGTTAGCACCCGATGTCCGACGGTTTTACCGTCGTACACCGGGACAGCTGGTGCGTTCCCATTGCATCGGGCCACCCCTGACAGAAATTGCTTCCGTATCAAAGGAGGTTCGATGCCCTGCCAAAACTGCCCTCCCCCCATGTAACAGGAGTGCCGCGTCATCACGCCACGTTGGCTCCACCTCACCCCTTCCTGCCTACACTTGGCCCACGTCACCTGCCACTGTGTCCCGCCATGTCATCACCCTGCCGTACTGCCATGTCACCCTGCTGATGTCACATCCATACCAGAGGACCCCACTGTTGACGCCATGCTGACGTCATCCGCCGTACAGCTGAGGTCAGCAGCCAAAAACAGAAAAACGCGCAAGCATGAAAGTCAAGCTTCGGAGCTCCGGAATGAAAAACAGAGGCAATTTTCGAATCTTTTGATTCCTCTGCCCTTTTTACACCGAAAAGGCCTGAAAAAGCCCGATTTTGCCAATTTAAGCGTATTTGAAGACAGAGAGAGACCAGGATCAGAGGCTAAAGAGTATCATATAAAATATACAGCTAAAAAGCATGTCAAAGAGTATCAAAGTAGTGGCGAAGCATATCAGAGGAGGTTTTCTCAGGGTTCGAGGCAAATCTAGCATTAAAAGGAAAGCCCTGAAAGTCAAGAAACAGTTGAGGACGCATTGAAAGCTCATTAGCAGAAATGACTGCACATTAAACTCACAGAAGATCAGTGGACCAGAACTCAATGCACAATTATGACAGAACCACTGCACCAAGCCACAGAGGACATCATATTAACTTAATTTTTGATCCAGCTGCCACTGGCGCAACCCAAAAAGACTTGATTACATTTAATTCCAGCATAAGTTAGGTTTAGAAAGCCTTTTTCCTACAGACCTATTTAGGTCGGTTGTAATAAATGACTTTAGATATTTTTCTTATATATACCACCCTGAAGAATGGAGTAGGGGTTGGTTGGTTGGTTGGTTGCTTGTTTTTTCTTTGTTAGTTCAATATTTTTGAGCAGAGACTCGCACTGTAAATGTGGTACTTTCTATAATCAAAGACTGCTGAAAGCATGGATTCTGAAATTGTCCGCTGTGTTTAACTGGTCGAGAAGTGACTATGGAATTCCTATGCTTCGACATGGTTCAATAAGTGTTTCTTTAACTTTGTTTAATATTTTATGTTTATGTTATCATCAATCCACCATCTAAATTGAAGAAAAGAAGAATAGTTTAGGAATTGCTTGGTTGCACCCTAGGCTCAATTTCTGCAATTTCTCTATGTTTTCATCAAGAATAGTTATGAACATGTATACTTAAATGATCTTGTTTACGCTACTTCTTTCACATATGAATATTTGTTTAGGAATTCTTAACTGCTCCTAGATAACCATTCACTCACTTCTCCTCCCTGTCAGTTGGTGAAAGATTCTTGATTGCCCTTCATCACTGATTATCATTCCATCTCTTCAGCAAGCTGGTAATTGTCTCATGTGTAGCTATCCCGCTCCATAATCCTCTTGTGACCAAGAAAATGCGGCAGAAAGCCTTAATCCATGACTCCATGCCCAATGGTTTGAAACTTATCACAATTTCCCTTACCTCTCTGCTTGGAATTATCTTCCTCACAATCATCTTCCATCCAAACAAAAAATAAAAACCCTTGAACTCAAAAACTAGCCTAAAATCAGCCTCAACAAAGCTAAATCATTAAGAGAGAGCCCTCTCTGATTGCAAGTGGGCTAGAACCTGCAATCCAAAGATTGGTTTGTGGTTACCACGACCGTCTCCCTTCAAGAGCTTGGGGACAACCTGAGTGATAACAAGCCTAACAAAGGATTTAAAGGACAAGAAGAAGGTTATATGGCCACAATTTCCTATGGTTTGTGGGGCCTTTTCACTGTTTGATGTAGGTCATGTGTTTACAGAAATACAGAATATAACATGTCTGCAGTTATTTAAAATCCCAGCAAGACCATTTGACCTAAATGAAATTGCTCAGAATTTCACAACTACAGTCAAGGTAAAAGCGTTCTTTGGAAAAAAGGATTTATTTGATGACTTATTCCAAAATAAAGGCTCGCTTCAAGAAATTTTGCGAGAAGCCCAATCACAATTATCTCCAGAAGACTTTCAAAATTTCATGGTATACAAGGAAAAAGGATTGGCCACTATTCCTTTAGAAAAGCTACGATTACCTGCTAGAGAACCAACTCCAAGCATTAGCCTCAGTGGAAAGTCAAGCAGTTCCAGATCTAAATCTAAGTCTGCACAAGAAGTATCTGAACATTCTAAAAGATCCGGGAACAACCAAAATAAGAGCGAAGAGGCAGCTAAGGACACGGCTCAGTCAATGGAAATTCCACAACAGCAAGTTATTACCTGCCCGCAAAAAGATGAAGGAAAAGAGGCAGGCGCACCCAGGATAAATGAGAATCATAAAGAGTCGATCTTTAGTAAGTGGGATGATCAAATCAAAGAAGCAAAAAAAGTGGCAGGAACAGAAGCTACGAAAGCAAGTATTCTCATTGACTATATAAATGAGAATTTGCACATAGCAAATTTAATCGCTGAAACTACTCCGGGATATTTACCAAACAAGCCAAAATTAGAGGAGGGTTGGAAGCAAAAAGCACAAGAAAAGGAAAAAGAAATCCAACTACTAAAAATATTAAACTGGGAATGTTACTGGACATATTTGGTAAAACCACATAGCCAGTGGATGACCGTGAAATGTATCATAAATGCGGCTGAAAAGGTGGTTCCAGCACTCATCGATTCCGTTTTCTCAGCCCAGCTCAAAGCAGAAGTTAGCCAACCGACTCTCCTTAAACAAATGTTGAATATATGCAGCTTTAAAGACCAGATACAGAAATAGTTTAGTTTGGAATCTTATTTTTGCTTGAAAATTAGATTAGAAAAAGGGCGGTCATTTGAAAACCGCATCTTGATTTTTTGTAAATAAACTATTATTAGATTTAGTTAGTAGTATTTAAACCCTTCTCTCATGCATTTGAGAAGGGTCCAAAATTTGTCAAACTTGTCCTCAGAACATCACTTGCACCCTCAAAGGAGGTTTTGATGAATGAACGGATGAAGATTTATTGATGTTTGCATTTGATATCTGCTACTGATGTTGCACTTCTGTACTCTTAGTAGATATTAGAACAAGGAGAGATAAATCATTGTTGCTTGAAGCTTATGAGTAGGACCAGTCATAAATGGTACTTTTATCTCTTGACCATTTCTGCTTATATTCTCAAAGCAATATACAGCTTTTAGTTGTTTATATGTTATTACATGAATGTCTGTGTTATCATTTGGCACTTTTGTGCGGTGGAGCCATTTATTTATGTTTAATATGTGAATAACTTATTATGCGATATGTTGTGAATAACTTTTTAAGCAAAGTGGTTCATCTTAATTGATTTCCATTCTTATAATTGCTGAATGATCTTTATTACCAGTTATTATTTGAAATCTCTTTAGATCACATAATAGAAGAATTACATCCCGGGTTAGCATAGATTAGATGTGTTGTTTTCATTAGATTACAATAGCATAGAGTTAGATTAAAGTAGCTTAGATAGGAACTTTTAGATCAGCAACATCCGATTCTGCACACACACACCCTTAGATTGGGAAAGTGGTCCCATTATCCACAGTTGGACCCGCTATACCAAACGGATAAGGAGCTGCCAACCAAGGTCCAGACCGGGCGGGTATCCCCCTTGTTGTTGACCCGATTTTCGGGGCTTCAACACAGTGGCATGACATCAAACATCCTTTATGCAGATCTCAGCCCTAGTAATGGAACCGTTTGTTGGATTGTGTGGGCCTGACCCAGGCTTAGAGGTGATTTAGCCAAGCAAATCCCTGTACTAATGGCCCCTTTAGCAACAGTCCGTGGAGCGCAGACTGAGGTCTCACCCGAAGTAGTATGGGAGGGTGCTAGAACCAGGTTTCCACACCCTGGGTGTTGGAAATAATACTTAGAGGTGGGGTTGAATCAGTATTATCAAATCAATAATAAATTTTCACTTCATACACTGATTCATATACACTACTTCAATTAAGGGAATCCGCATGTATACGCAACTATGTTTAATCCAACTAGCATATATCCAGTGATTTTATGATTCAGTTAACGCATTATATTTTGGCCATTCATTAGTGCATTAGAAATTCATTAACCATATAAAAAGTAAACAGGTGCAGTAAAACAGAATAGATCATCACACATACACACACAAGATATAAGGTGGAAACCCAATGTGGGTGAAAACCACCTGCTACAGTCATCTATATCTTTTTAATAATAAGAAACTTCTTTTTACAATTTTTGTACTGGTGTAGACTTATACCAGTACATAGGCTTCTACCTACAGAAGGCTACATCCTTCTCTCATTCTCCAGCTTCTCCTGAAAGGGAGCTACAACCCCCTAGCTCTTGTACTAGCTAATACGTTTACTAGTACGTAGGTGCTGGCCTACAGAAGGATACAACCTTCTCTTTTCTTCTAGGGACCACGTTTCATAAATTTTTAGACTGGATCCATCATCATTCAATCATCAAATATATATGCATCAACCAATCTCCTTGTCACAACTGAACCAATCAATCACTCTGACAACCCTTCAAACTAATCTTTTAGAATGATGTAACCAGAATACAGTAGCCAAAACCCATAACACTGCAATAGCAAACAGAAGTAGCTAGAACAAATTTTACAAGGTATTCACTACTTCCCTATGTCGAACCCGCGTATATACACACCTTTCCCAAGGCGAACCTATGTACAGATCTACAAATCAAACTTAATATGTATACTCTATTTTGATATGCATAACCTACATGTATACATGCCTTTTCTACAGTGAACTTGTGCACAGATCTATAAATGATGATTTTAAAATATTACAACAATTCTAGACTTCAGCGATACTTAGATCATCATATTTACAGACTACAACATGCACCAGTTATTTAGATAAATGATCAAACCACATAAAAATACTTCACTTCAAGCCTTAAGGTCTTGACCCATCATTAGATCTTATCCTTCATCAAGCACTAAGGTTCATCCTTGGTTTAGATCCAACAATGCACCATAACCCAATAACCTATGCACTAGATCTTGCTCCTCATTAGATATTCAATACTTGATGTTTTTTGCCTAATGATCTTCACCTCCTTTTATAGTCTTAGGCCTTACTCAATACCATGGACCAAAACTACTTAGGACCAATACCTTGGACCAAATACCTAGGGTCAACACTTCGGACCAGATACCTTGGATCAATACCATGGATCAAAATATCATGGACCAAATAACACGGACCAAAACTTAGTTTTCCAACATGCATGAGCCTTTATTTCTGTGAAAGTGTGTGCTATAAGCACCTTTTGGTCAGGGAACCTATGTTTACACGCGGCTTGCTCAATGGGGAACCTACGTATACCTCTTTTTCTTCATTCTGTGAGTCTGAACTATGATCTGTCATCTGAGTGAGTTGCCATCAAGGACAATGCCTGTGTCATAGTGTTAAATCTGTGTCATAATGCCAACAATAACCCCATTTGGACTTGACGGCAACACCAAGTCACTTTCCCCTCTTGTCATCAAGGGCAAAGGATTATGCTCCCCCTGAGTTCATGCTAAAATCTTTGATTTTCTGAAGTGTGTTGATTGAGGTCCATGCTCCCCCTGAATAAGCAAGGTCTACAAAAAGATCTTCTAAAGAAAAACATGACTTTACACATACGTCATAAATGACCTTCCTTTCACCAATGACTCATACATACATCCATCTCCCAACCAAGTGGGGACATACCAAGTTTGACTCATCCACCCAACCAAGTGGGATATACCAATTTTTTATACAAGTCAAAACCAACATTACATCATCCATCCCATACATAGTGGGGTAACAAAATAGGTCATTTCATGACCTTTACCTTAAAACATATATATGACATACATAATAGAGACCAAAAATCTAAAACAAGACCATGATAGTCATCAGTAACTATCATCAGTAGCATCTGTCAATCAGCATCTAGACCAGCAACCATGTTCTCCCCCTGAACCTGTTCTACCTGAATCAAAAATACAACTATGAATTTGTACCAAGATCTTCTAAGATAATGCCACACCATGCATTATTAGAAGTATATGCTCACCCTAAACCTATGCCAGATGATCACTGTCAAGCCCATATCGGAATCCTTTCATCCTGAGTCTAGCCCATTTCTTCAAACCAATAGATATGTGACTATCTCCACCGAAACTGGCGTATGTACACGTCTATGCTTCATGAAACTTGTGTATAACCACTTTTCTCTTAAGTAGATAAGTATTAATAGTAGTATGATGCATCAACTACTCACAACTTCTGTCTGAGATATTCAAATGTCTCACTGGGTAGTGGTTTGTTGAATATATCAGTAACTTGTTCTTTGGAGGGAACATACTCTAATTTGACCTTTTGTTCAAGCAGTTGTTCACGTAGAAAATGATATTTGATGGTTATGTGCTTGGTCTTGGAATGCATGACTGGATTCTTTGAAATACTGATGGCACTTGTATTATCACATAGAATGGGAATGGGTGGAGTACATTTGATATGTATGTCTTGCAATGTGTTAGAGTCAGTCTGGTCAGTCCTCTATTAGAGATCAAAACTCTTTATGCATTTCATTTTTAGGTGCCCCTCTCCATTCACCCAACTGCATTCCGCTAGGGGCATGCCATAATCTGACGGAAAAGGTCATGCTAGTCATTTCCCCTCATGTCTGGCTCCTGTTGGCTTAGGTCTTTTGTCAATGATCACCAAAGTCCATGACAGTCAAGGTTTTGTCCTTTAATGGACAAAAGTTATTTTCGATCATTAGGTCTAGGGATTAATCAATTTGGTCTTCAACCAAAGCCATGCAGGCCAGAGTGAGGCCCTTAGAAAGTTATGATTCAGAGAGTTTCATCGTCGTGGTGATAGACTTCGACTGTTCTTCAAAACTTTGTTCCTACGAAAAGTCAAATAGTGTCATTTGTGATAAAATTTTCAAAAAAGCGTCATTGATTTCTTCAGGTACAGGCATGGTTTCTGTGGCCAAATTCCCTGAAATGCAATCCCTACAAAGAGTGCTGAAAATTTCGTCATTTGAGCTAAAATTTCAAAGGGAAAAGTGAAATTTAGTGTTGCTTTAAGCCAGTGAAAAAGTGTCAAAACATAACATTAGAAAAATGGGTTTTTGAAGAAGCAAAAATTTAACCCATGACTTCCAAGTCTTTATATACAAGTTTCCACCTCATTGTGCTAATAAAGTGCATAGGGAAACATTGCAAAGTGTTTTAGAGTGCATCGTGCGTGTTTGGAGCAAAGTAGGAGGCAGTTTCCAGGGCGCGGCGCATACACACAGGGGCGCGACGCACAAAGAGGGCACAACGCACACAGAGGGCACGGCGCACACAGAGCCACCCCTCAGTGCATTTTTTCAAGGGGCGTGGCGCACACCCAGGGTGCGACGCATTGGGTTTGGTGCACGGCGCACACCCACAAAGGGCCGACATCGTGCCAAATCACCTCAAATTGCTTGTGATGCCCATCAAATTGACAGGTAGGCTCTATATCACGTCTTGCTAATCAAATTTTATGGATGATGTGGTGGTTCTTGGCTATGTTTAATTGCCATAAAACTTATAAAACCAATGACTTCAAAAACATCAAAACTATGGTGGCTAGGGTTTCATAATTGTGGTGTTGATGCCAAGGCTCTATTTTCCTACCATTTTTCCCTCTCCTACCATTTTTCCCTATCCTCCCTTTCTCATTTTTTCTATTTTCCCTACCCTAAAACACTACCAAACCCTATCCCCTATCCCTCCACTCTTTGGTCAACATAACACCCCAAAACCCTACCTTATCAAGACCCCAAACCCTACCTTATCAAATCCCCTAACCCTCCTACATATCCCTAAACAAAACTTCTCCCCATAACCCTTATTCCTATCACATTACTCCCCTCCTAATACTCCCTTTTGTTTCATTGTTCCCCTTGGTGGAAGATATCACAAAAGCACCCAGTTTCACACCATCATCAAAGGGCAGCCTAAGTACAGTACACATAGCAATCATGGCATCAGAGCATTCATCAGAGTATGAGATGGAGACACAAATTGATTCTTCCTCGGAAGAATAGGTTCCCATGAGACATCACAAGAGTGGCAAACATGTTAGGGATGAGCCAACTACCATCATAGAATTGCAGGCATGCCCTCTTGCCATGTCATACTTCCAGCATCTATCATGTTTTGAATTTTGTCAAAGGGTGGCTAATGTTAGAGTTCATCATGAGTTGTCCCATCTTTTTGTTCTTCACCTACATGAAGGTCAGTCTATCTTGGCCAGGGTCACCTTCACATTGATGCCCAAAACTATCTCAGTGGCGACCGACATACCGAATGTTGGAGAACAGTGGCACAAGAAAAAGAAGGTGTATAGGCAACACTATGAGCCTTACATTAAGGCCGGATTCTTGAGTCAGCTCACAAGAGTCTTTCCGTTTAGATATTTGAAAGATGAGTATGCTCCACTCATGAAATTGATCATGAAGTACTTCAGCTGTGAGGGGAAGTTCTCTTAACTATATGCTTATCACATCAGGGTTCTCGTGCACTTTACCAGGGTGAGGATGATGAACCTACCATTTTTCATTTGTAGGAACATAGAGAGGATGAACACCTTCATGTAGCATAAGACCCCTCAGCAGTAGCTTAACAATGTTTATCACTTTGCTCTTATCCAGATTTTGGTGGATCATTAGTTGGGATTGCAGGGCATTGCTTGGGAGGACTTCATCTCTCATGACCTCTTCAACACTTCACAGGTACTATCAGAGGCAGAGCATGAGATAGGTGGTCCTTCTCATTAGTATGAGCGCCATGAGACCACTACTATGCCAGTACTTGTTACATATCAGAGAGGCAGTAGGCACTTGTTTGCAGCAACAAAGTGAGTGTTATCTCCACCCGGGGTGGAAGGGGCCTCGCTTCCAACATCGACTACACAGGTACAAGAGAAGAGCAAGAAGACCATGCATGATGAGGGGCCATCAAGTGAACATGAGGTCGACTTCATCCTCATTTAGGATGATGATGCAAATGGGGATAATGCCAAACTCAGGATGACCATTTAGGAGCAGAACACAGAGATCCAAGACTTGTCACTCAATGTGGAGAGGGCCAAATGGATCATCAAGTATTTGGAGCAGAGGAAAAAATAGCTTGAGGACCAACATGATATCATGGAGCTACAAAGCATCCATGAGAATCGACAAGCTGCCCAACAAAGGAGGATCGAGCTCACTACATTGGAGCAAGAGATCAACAATGACCGTGAGTCTTGGCTAGAGTAGATCAACATACACCTTGAGAGACTGCTAGAGAAGGCCGACAGAGACAAAACCATATTGAGGAGGATGGTTTATCATTACAGGGCATGGAACTTGATTTCAAAGGCTCGGATAAGGAGCTTGAACGAAAAATTGAGCAGAGCAACCAAGAGACAAACGAGGAAAAAAGAGCAAGATCAGCTTTGAATCTTGGCTAAAGCCTCTATGGCCCAGCATAGTGCCTCTTAGAGAACCTCCAGCCCAAATTTCAAGAAATTTAGGGCAATTTTGGTCACATGGTAATTTTTTGGTCACAACATAGGTTTTTTCTCCAGTGGCGCGACGCTTAGGATTGGGAGCTCAAAATTGGAAATGGCTTGCATTTTTGGATTCAGCATGCAAAATCATGACTATTGGTGCTTGGAAAAGAAATTTGGGCATGATTTGAGTCTCCAGGACGCCAAAAACACCCAAAACATGACCTCTCTGCCCCTATTTTGACACACAGGAAGCAGTCTTGGGAGAATGAAGATTTGGAGGGGCAAATGAGCACCAAATGCAGAAATTCCACTTGGATTGGAAAGTAGACAGGCCAAGCTTTCCAAAAAGAACACTTGGGCACATTTTGGACTCTTTTGGGTGCCTAAAAACAACCTCCAAAGTGGTGCGGCGCATATAGAATTTGGCGCAGCACATATAGGGAAAAAGGCAAAATTCACCTCTGTTTCACAAAATTTCGATTCACGACTTTCTCCAAGTGGGCCCGCTCATCTACACTTCACATTTTCGGTACATAAGGAAAATTTTAAAGCATTTTCACTCCAAATTGGCTTCTATCCAAGTGGCAAAGGAAGGCAAACAGTCACCCAAGCCATGTGTCATGTTTGTAACACTACACCTGTAGCTAATGGTTGGCTTTCCATCTCCATTTTGTAATGATTCGAGAAACTCCCCAACCCTTGGGAATTCTATCTCCTCATGGAACATTCTATATATTGTATGCAAACCATTTGCAAAGGGTTGGTTGTCATTTCTGGGAGACTATGGGAGAGAAACTCAGTTCTTCATTGTATATTTTGACAGAGAATTAATGAAAGGCAGTGGCTCTAGTTCATGAGATTCATTTGGTGTCAGTGTAGCAAATGTATTCTCTTTCTGTTTCATATGTATTTCGTTATGTTTCACAGTTCATTCATATTCATTTCCAGTGAAATTTTCTAAGTAAGATAAGGTAGAATTTATGTTTAATGCTCTACCTGTGGGAAAGTTTCATGTTCAGTGTTCTTCTTCTATTGAAAAGCATTCATGTGTTTATGCCCTTTTTCACCCTCCTAAACAATCTTTCCATTTTTAATTATTTCAAATTTAATTGATAGACTTTCCGCCTGTCTTGCCTCATGAAATAATCTGGTGCCTTTGAGTTAAGTTCTCTACTCATACTGTTCGGTGGTCCCATACATCCTAGAAACTTAGACATTTATAAAAATTTGTTTCTTGTTTCCATATTCATTTACTAGCCTAAAATCAACATTTCATTGCAAGTCATCTCAGACCATATTGTGTATCTATTCACTGAGCATGACTCGGAGAGAGCCCTCTCCTATTCTAGTAGGGCTAGCTACCAGACTGAGCGTGGTTTGTGGTTACCCTGAATTTTGCCTTCCTTCAGCCTAAGGCAGATTTAGGTGCTAACATAGTGGCGACTCTGCTAGGGACGAAATAAATCCCCTTACTTCTTGATAATTCTAAGATTGTGGATGATAAGTTTAGGATTTGATAGGCTGAGTAAAGTTGGTTGGGTCCTTTGATTTTACTCAATATCACGATGGCTTCTAGAAGATATACCAGAGCTAATCCAGATCCAAATCCTCTGCACATCTACGAAAATCCAAATTTGATTTCAAGAATTCATCGTCAAGAAATCTCTATAGCGCTTGTGTTCAAATCCCATTCATGCCCAAACATTTTTGAGTATATTGAAGAGCTAGAGTTTGATGAGCAATTTGAACTATCATTGTTCGAAACCAAATCCGAAAGGGCAGTTGATTCTACTGTCCATAATCCACAGTTTCTTGTAGACTTGGAGATGGAAAGGGCTAATCAGTCGATTGATAACTGTTAGCACTCAGGTTGTTCCCTGCTTCCTAAAGGGAATACAGCCGAGGTAACAACTGACCAATCTTTTTGCTACAGGTCCTAGCCTACCTGTAACCAGAGAGGCCTCTCTCTTTATAATTTAGCTTTGTTGGTGGATGATTTTAGGCTAGTTATGGTGTCTTGTTTTGTTTGAGTTTGGTGGGTTGGTGAATTCAAACAGAGCTAAGGTATAGATTATAGAACAGTTTGGTCCATTGGGCAATGGAGTTGAGGTAGTGTGCTGCTGAAGAATGTTTATGAAGACAGAGTATTGTTGCAATGCCAGATAGGCATCTGTGGAACAATTTATCAAATTTTGTGATGAAGTTATGGAATTAGTGAGTGAAAGGCAATTAAGAATGTTTCACTATGCTAACAAAGGAAAAATGAAAGTATTGCTTAAGAGCAGTTAATAATTCTTAAACAATATTGACAATGATAGAATTAGTTTAGACATGACCAATTAAGAATTCATATCCATGGCTAATCGAGAAGAAAACATATTTAGAAATAGAGATTGAGCATAGGGTGTGTTCAAGCAAATCCTAAGCTATTCTTTTTCTCTATTTACTATGATTATGAAAATACATGAATTATGGAATACATAGGAAAACACATACACATTTCAGAATAACTTATTGTTCCAACAAATGACACAGGAATTCTGTAGCACAACAGAGCTATTCATTTCCACCTTCAAACAGCATAGGAACCAGGAACTCCACCAGCAATTTGTATTAGCAAAATGTCACAAGTATACAATAGAGCTCTTCTAAAAGAGTTTCACTACAACCGACCCTCAATACGTTCTTTGAGGGGATATATATACAAAATGGGACACAAAATATCTCAATAGTGAGTTATTGTGCAATAAATTGCACCACCAACTGTCTTACAAAAAGTAAATGAAGGAAATAACTACAACATTTAGTGTTGAGATAGCAGCTATCTTTCTGTCAGACAACTTTTGACCTTTTGGCTCAGGAAAGTTGGCTGTAGTTGTGCCTTTAATTCTGCGTTAGTGTAGCCTGTTGTCTGGGTGGTTTGGTGAGTCACTGTACAGATGCTTCCTGTGATACCTGCGTGATGATCTGTTCGTTGACCTGTACTGTGACTGAGATCTGAATTTTCACAAAAAGGAATGGTATGATGAGATCACCTGGGTAGAATTTCCAGCATTTCCTGCCACCAATCAGATGGAGGTAGCTAATGCCTCCTTATTTTAACCAGTGTTTCATCTGCTTCTGTATATCTGTAGAAGTTTGGAGGCACCTCAAACAGATGATTTATCTCATGCTCAATAAAAAACAGATTTTCTAATTTGTCATATAGAGACTGCCCAGAGGGAGGCCCTACTTCTTCTGTGGTGCTGCTGGATGCTGTTATTTGATTCTCAACATAATTGTTGATCCTTGTGATATACTGATTATATGACAACAACTGTCCTGTGCGAGTTACTAGGCTTGGTAGTCCTTTATCCTGTAACACTATCATCTTTGCCCTGAATTCATCAATTTCTGCCTTCATTTCCTGAAATTTTCTCTCTAGAGTTTGAGTGAAGTTCCTCAAGGTTAGCACTTTCTTAGCTGTCAGGATGGTGTCTGTTCTGCTGTTTATCTCTAGAGCTGCCAATTCCTCCCTAGTGTGGTTATTGAGGAAATGTATCATTTTATTGGCTTGCTCAGGCATGATTCCTAGTGCTGTTCTGGCTCTTTGTATTTCTACATGAGCCATGCCTATCAGTTCAACTTGCTCATGTATTTCCTGGATTGACCTCCATTGGTCATGGATTGATTGGCCAATTTTGGCCGAAATTATCTTCTTTATTTCTGCTAAGGTATTTCCTAGAAGCAATTCCTTTTCCAAAGTTTTTACTTTGGACTCCAAGGCCTTTATTTCTCTCTGCTTTTCTGCCACTGTCATCTTGGACTTGTCATAGCTGGCCTCTAGCTTGGCCACTCTGTCCTTGGCTTCATTTATTTCTGTTACTTGAGTTTCAAGCTCCTTGATAGCTTTCATCAAGTCCTCCATACTCATGCTAGATTCTGCTGCTGCTGTTGTTGTTGTTGTTGCTCCTGTTGCTGATGTAGCTGTGGTTGGTGTTGGAATGGCAGGAGGGGCTGCTGCTGCTTGTGTAGGAGGGGCAAGTCCAAGAGTTGTAGATGTTTGAGGGGGCTGGGAGGTTGACTCTCCTTGCTTGTCCTGCAATGCCTTCTCTAATTCTGCTTCCATTTGCAATATTCTTTGATTCATCATCAGAAGCAGATCC
>APFE031607987.1:11607-39830 GCA_000404065.3 Pinus taeda
ATTTGAATCATCCAAGAATTGTTCATTTATGTAATGTAAAGGAGGTTTCCCCCTTGAAGAGGCTGAATTCTAAGGTGTTGATCTATCTTTTCTATCTTTTTGTGAGCTGGTTTCATAACATGGCCATACCATTTGCAACTTCTCCAACAGATTTGGTTCATGTCCAGTCTAAAGTTGACAGGACTAACAACTTCATTGAGTGCATTTTGCACATCCTCAAATAGGTCCATGACATATTGGATAGAGCCAATGCTAAGTACAAGTAGTGCCATGATCAACATCGGGTACCACACTGATTTATAATGCAAACTTGAAGGTGATGGAAAAATTGCAAGTAAAATTTTATGTATTTTAAGGAATGGATCACTTTGAAAAACACACAAAATAATGGTTTTAAAACTTATTTAACAACATAAAAAGAGACAAATATACTGTTAGAGGCTAAATCTGCCTTAGGCTGAAGGAAGGCAAAATTCAGGGTAACCACAAACCACACTCAGTGAATAATTAAACAATATGGTCTGAGATGGCTTACAGTGAATATTGATTTTAGGCTAGGTAAATAAATATGGGAACAAGAAGCAATTTTTTATAAATGACTGAGTTTCTGGGATATATGGGACCAACGAACAGTATGAGCAGGGAATTTAACACAAAGGCACAGATTACTTCGTGAGGCAAGACAGGCGGAAAGTCTAGCAATTAAATTTTAAATAATGCGAAATGGAAAGATTGTTTAGGAGGGTGAAAAGGGCATAAACACATGAATCCTTTTCAACAGAAGAAGAACACAGAACGTGAAACTTTCCCACAGGCAGAGGAATAAACATGAATTCTACCTTATCTTACTTAGAAAATTTACTGGAAATGAATATGAATGAACTGTGAAACATAACGAAATACATATGAAACATAAAGAGAACACATTTGCTACACTCACACCATATGAATTTCATGAACCAGAGCTGCTACCTTTCATTAATTCTCTGTCAAAATATACAATGAAGAACTGAGTTTCTCTCCCACAGTCTCCCAGAAATTACAACCAACCCTTTGCAAATAGTTTTGCATACAATAAATAGACTATGCCATTGGGAAACAGAACGACCCATAGTTGGGGATTTTTCAAATCATTACAAAATGGAAATGGAAATCCAACCATTAGTGATAGGTGCAGCATTACAAAAATGACAAATTGCTTGGGTGACTGCTCGCCTTCCTTTGCCACTTGGATAGGAGCCAACCTTTAGTGGAAATACTTTAAGCTTTGCCTTACGTGCCAAAAAATATGTAGTGTAAATGAGTGGGCCCACTTGGAGAAAGTCACGAATCGAAATGTCGCGGAGCAGAAGTGATTTTGGCCTTTGGGTCCCTGTGCACTGCGCCCAAATCTATATGCATCGCGCCACTTTGGAGGTGATTTTGAGGTACTTTCCGAAGTCAAAATTGTGCCCAAGTGTTCCTGTTAGAAATCCCTATCTGTCTACTTTCCAACCCAAGTAGAATTTCTAAATTTGGTGCTCATTTGCCCCTTCAAAACTTCAATCTCCCAAGACTGCTTCCTGTGTGTCAAAATAGGGGCAGAGAGGTCATTTTTTGAGTGTTTTTGACCTCCTAGGGACTCAAAACTTGCCCAAACTTCTTGTCCATGCACCAACAGTCATGATTTTTCACGCTGAATCCAAAAATGCAAACCATTTGTGATTTGGAGCTCCCAATCCTAAGCGTCGCGCCAATGGTGCGGCGCACAGGGAGAAAAACCTTGTTTTGTGCCCAAAAATTTTTCATGTGACCAAAATTGCCCCAAATTTTTTGAAATTTGGGCTGGAGATCCTCTATGAAGTGCTATGCTGAGCCACAGAGGCTTCAGCCAAGATGCAAAGCAGCTATTTCTCTTTTTTCCTCTTTTGTCTCTTTGTCGCTCTCCCCAATTTCGCCTTCAAACTCCTTATCTGAGCCTTTTAACTCATGTTCCGTGCCTTGTAGTGATAAACCATCCACCTCAATATGGTTTTGTCCTTGTCGGCCTCCTCTAACAGTCTCTCAAGGTGGATGTTGATACGCTCGAGCCAAGACTCTGGGTCATTGTTAATCTCTTGCTCTAATGGAGTGAGCTCAATCCTCCTATGTTGGGCAGCTTGGCGATTCTCACAGATGTTTTGCGGCTCCATGATCTCATGCTGGTCCTCGAGTTGTTTGTTCCTCTGCTCCAAATACCTAATAATCCACTTAGCCCTCTCCAAATTGAGTGACAAGTCTTGGATCTCTGTTATCTGCTCCTAGATGGTCCTCCTAAGTTTGGCACTCTCCACATCTGTATCATCATCATGAATGAGGATGAAGTCAGCCTCTTGTTCACCTGATGGCCCCTCGTCATGCATGGACCTCTTGCCCTTGTCCTGTACCTATGTTGCTGATGTCGAAAGCGAGGCCCCTTCCACCCCGGGTGGAGATAACACTCGCTTTGCTGCTGCAAACAAATGTCTATTGCCTCTCTGATATGTGATGAATACCAGCATAGTAGCGGTCTGACTGATGTTTGAAACATGCTACTGCAAGAGGACAAGCCAATAGCTCTGTGAGTGTAGTGGGCTCCTCCCAGATGTGTTTTCCTCCCTTATGAGGTCTTCTAGGTGCATGAATTTCTTGGGAGGAATCACTCACGGTTTCCTCATCCCTTTCATAAGCTAAATCAGTTTCCATATTTGCCACCGTTTGATGTTCAATGATGAGTATGAATAGATTTTATATCAAGAATAGGTGTTTGCTATTTGACGAATGGAATTTATGAGTGGGACTGTGAATGAGGGATTTTGTGCTGACTATAGGGTTATAAGGGAGTGATATGGTTTGGGGAATGAGGATTAGGGTTTAGGGTAATAATGGGAATTTGTTGTTAGGGTTTAGGATTTTGGGGATAGGGGGATAAGATGAATGTGAATGAGAGAGGGGTAAGGGATATGAAATGAGGGGAGTGTAGTGGAGGAATGTTAAAATGATTGCAGGGAGCAAACATCAACAATGACAACTTTTGAAAACCCTAGATAGTTTTTCAATACACTGTGCAACAAACTAGGGTTTGTCTTTTCACCTATTTACACACCATAAAGGAGGATGAAAACTCTTGTAATGGCACTTAGGAATGATTTACTTACTTGGAAGAATGAAGTATTTTCAATTTAGAGGAATATTTCAATGAAATCCAGTCCTTTTAGCCCTGTGTGTCGTGCCTCCCATGTGCGCCGCACCAATGTAAATTTACACTGGAAAATTTCTCCCAGTGCGCCGCGCTCCCTCTGTGCGCCGCGCCTTTTTGGAGGAGCCTTTTGGAGGCCTTCCCGGAGTCAAAATTGGGTGTAGGATAGCTTTTTAGAAATTTCTTTGTGTCTACTTTCCAACCCGACTAGAATTTTTCAATTTGGAGTTCATTTACAGTATCAAATATCAAATCTGCCAAGACTGGTCAAAATGTGCCAAATGAGGCTGCCTCAAGACAAAGTGCTGTTGAAGTCAACTTTTGAAGATGTTCCTCAACTCCAAATTGAGATCATGATAGCTCATTGGAAAGATATTTGTGTCTAGTTATCATTTTACTCATCAAGCAAGTTCTTTGGCTAACTGAGTTAGGATAAAACGTGATTTTCCCAAGGTCACTTTAGAGGTGCATCAATTCTCCTGAGGCAATTGTATTTTTGACATTTCTCTAAAACCATGACACTTGTGTAAAAGGTGAAGGAGGTTTTTTTTCCTTGGCCTATTGTGGACAAACACCTCTCTCAATTTTCTAAAATTCATCTTTTCGTGCTCAAAAACATCATTTGAGTGAATTATTGGACCTTCCTTTGGCCTGCAAGTATTATTGAAGCATTTTGAGAACAACAATTTGCAAACCCTAGACCTAATGACTGAAATGAGTCTTGTCCATTAAAAGATCAAACATTGACTGTCATGGATTTTAATAACTTTGATGAAAATACCTAAGCTAGCAGGTACAAGACATGAGGGGAATGAATTGACAATACCCTTCCGTCAGAATATGGCATGCCCTTAGCGGAATGCAGCTGAGCGAATGGAGCAAGACTCCTAAAAATGAAATGCAGAAAGAGTTTTGATCTCTGACGGAGGACTGAAAACACCGACTCTAACATATACCATATCAAAAACACATAATAGCAAAAATGATAAAGGAGTACACTCCTCTCCTAGGCTACATCTCCTAGTCTAGCTTCAATAGTTGGGCCTCTTTCATTAAGTGCTCAAATTTGTGTTTACATGGATTTGCAATGATTAGAATGCATTATTATGTCTCCAATGGCTTCAGAACAGTAAAAAAACCGAGTTGGGCTCTTGTTGGGCTCAATTTGGCCAAAAACTGAAGAAGTTACGCTCTCTCTAAGTTTTCTCTGCTAATTGATCTACAAACTACACTAACCTGCTAACCATCCTACAAATTCCACCTTTGCAGGGCGTGTTGAGAAAAAATTCAACTCGAAGCCAATGAGATTCACATTGAATTGGGTGCATTCTGTCACTCAATTTAAATGCCCAATAAGGCTTGTAGCGAAAAATTTGGGCCACATGGGTCCATGCGCCCACGGGTTGGGGCTAACTGTCTTCCCCCATCGGCATAGTCCCCTAGCTCTTCAGCAATGGTTCCATGGAGCCATATAGTCAGGGTTGTTAACACCCCATTCTCCGCGCTCGCCGTTATAACTTTCCATCAAGCCCTCTGCTGTGATGGCACTCGTCATATGGTATCATTGAAACCATGGGTTGGCCCCTATTCCTCTACCCCCATCTATCGGCACTGGTCTAGTGGTCAACAACAGTGGGTGCCAAAATTTTGGGTTGGGGATAAGCTCGAGCCCTCGACTCCCTTTCCTATGGTCTCGTCAACGTGGGGTGTTGGGGGCTAGGGCTTAGCCCTCGCCCTATCCCCCAATACATCAATGCATAAGATTTAAATAAAAATGTGCCGCCATATATGTTAACACCTAACAATAGAGCGATAAGGCTCTATGCTTCCAGTACATAGGTCCCGCTTTCGATTCTGGTCTTGCCTTTGGCCTATCCCTTTTCAAATTTTATCTAACCCTGGGGTGCCACATGGCATCCCACAATTGGTCCACATAACAAATGAAACCACAAATTAAAACACAACAAATTCGAACCAATATGGAGAAGCCAAGTGGTAGCCTGCCATTGGCCCAAATTGTACAGTTGACCTATCCAATCAACTTTCCCAATCAACAATCATACATCCAACCTTCAATTTCTTTACATGTTTGGGAAAACAATCAGAACACAATATCAGGAGCATACTATATCAGTTTTGAGCGATTCAAGTCGTGTTGGGTTCATTTCATCGAGATCTACGCTCTTGTATAGGTTTCGACCACTTTTGAACACTTTAAATTTTGAGCACTTTACTGATCCCTTGGATCACTCCACATTGGAAGACTTTGGACCTCCAAAATAATAATTTTCATCAACAAACAGATGAGGGTAATGTTCCCTCACCCTTTCAATCTCAATCCATTTGACTTTTCTTGGATTTGTGCCTTTGAGTCCCACACGAAGGTGCTCCGTGTTCCCTCCTTTTCAAGTTCTTGTTTTTCTGTCAAGCATAGTGTCTTGCTGCAATTCTTCAAGAAATTCAGGATATAAATCATCTGAGAGTTTAGGCTCTGTATCCATATCAAGTTTATGAGAAATTTTTCGGCGAAAATCACATGAGGAGCCATTTGTCGACGCGTAGAAAAAATGAAGAATGGTTCCTCATGTGATTTTCGCCGAAAAATTTCTATAAACTAGATAAATCATCTATTGAAGGAATTTGAACATGCTCTCCTTGATCATCAATCAAAGGAATCTCATATACTTTCAAATTATCAATATTAGCAACTGCATCTATTTGCATATATGGAGGGAAATCCAATTGAAAGGCATTATTACCAATATTTTCTAGAATTTTAAAAGGTCCATACCTAATTGGTTTCAAATTTTTACCTTCTCCTTTAAGCCTCTCCTTGCTAATGTAAATCCAAAATTCATCTCCAACCTAAAAACTGTGGTCAACACAGTGCTTATCGTGCCTTTTCTTGTACTTGGCTTGGCTCTTTTCCAACTATTCTTGAACCATCTAATGCACCATTTAAACTTGTTCAATGAATTGCTTTGCCTTATCAATGTCACTATGACCATCAATAGAAACATCTTTCCCAAAGATAAAATCTAAATGTGATTTTGGTAAGTATCGAAATCATGCGTGAAATGGAGATGTTTGAGTCAATGAATGCTTTGCCCGGTTGTAAGCATGTTGAATGTAGTGTAAGTGTTCATCCAAAATCTTAGGATATTTGTTGCAATAACCATGAAGAAGATATATTATTTTTTTGTTCACCACTTCTATCTAACCATTGGTTTGTGGATGGAATGTTGTGCTCTTTTTCAATTTGGTGTCCACGAGTTCCCATAAGCTTGACCAAAATTTTCCAAAAAATCAAGAATCAAGATCAGAAATAATGGATTTGGGAAACCCAAAATGTACCCATACATTTCGAAAGAAAATTTGTGTAGCTTGTTCATTTGTAACTTTCTTCTTACAAGGCATCAAAATACACATATTGCTGAAATGATCCACCACAACATAAATATAATCATGGTTTTTTTAGACATAAGCAACCCTTCTACAAATTCCATAGAAACACTTTCCCAAGGATGGGAAGGAACTAGAAGTGGAGTATACAATCCTAACTTTCTATTGCTAGGCTTACTAGTAGCACATAATGAACATCCTCTTACATATCGTGACAAAATTTCATTCATTTGAGGCCAATACCAATACCTTTGTAATTGTTCCATCGTCTTGCCTACACCAAAATGGCCAGCAATTAGAGAAGTATGTGCTTCCCTTATGATGTTGAATCTTTCACCCCATGGAATGCATAGCTTGCCAAGAAGATACAAAATTTTATCATGAACATGGTAATCTAATTCCTCTACTTGGTTGCATTGAAACAAAGATGCATATACATCTTTAAAATCATCATCTAAAGCATATTGTTCAACCTAGCTCTCATGCATGATAGAATTATGCTTAAGAATAAATAAAGAACTAACAATTGGTCTAGAAAGAATGTCAACAAATTTGTTATAGATACCTTTCTTATACCGTATCACCAAGTGGAATTTTTGCAAGAATCCCATCCATCTAAAATGCCTCGCTTGTTGTAGCTTTGTTTGTGATTACAAGTAATGCAATGGTTAATGATCAATGTGAATTATAGTTTCATTTCCCATCAAATATCATTTCCATTCTTTCACACTTTGCACCAATGCATACAGTTCTTTGTCATATGTAGGATAGTTAACTATTGCACTATTAAAAGTTTCAGAATGGTAACATATCGGCTTACCATGTTGCATTAAGATCGTTCTAATGGCATAGTCACTTGAATCTTTTTGTATCTAAAATGGTTGTCTTAAATTAGGAAGTGAAAGTACTGGAGTTGTACTGATCTCTCTTTTAATGAATTGAAGACTTTATGTTGCTTGCCTCCCCACTGAAATACCTATTTCACACTTTTCAATGCATGTAATGGAGTTGCAATTGAAGAGAAGTTAGAAATGAACTTTCTCCAATATTGGGTTGCTCCCAAAAAGCTCCTAACCTCTGTTACATTATTGGGTCTAGGCCAATCTACAATGACCTTGACCTTTGAGGAATCTATCTTACATTCACCCCCTCCAACAATATATCCCAAATATACTAACAAGGTATTTCCAAATTCACATTTAGACATATTTAAAATCTACTTTTCTTTCTTCAAGGCATCTAAGATTTTCCTAACATGCCTACCATGTTTGTCATGGGTCTTGCTGAAAATCAATATGTCATATAAATACACAATCACAAAGCATCAAGAAGAGGCCATAAAACATCATTCATAACTCTCATGTATGTTGCAAGAGCATTACAAAGCCCAAATGGCATAACCAACCATTTAAACAAACCTTTCTTTGTTTCAGAATTTGTCTTCCATATGTCTCCTTCAGCAATCCTAATCTGATGATAGACACTTCTTAAGTACAACTTACTGAAATACACAATATCTTTCAATTGATCAAGAAAATCATCAATTCATGGAAAAGGGTAATGATTCTTTACCATAATCTTGTTCAAGGCTTTGAAATGCACACACATGCACCATGTACCATCCTTTTTGGGTACTAAAACAATTGGAGACCCACATGGTGATGTGATTGGTCTAATGACCCCTTCATCAAGAAACTCTTTGATTTGTCTCTTGATTTATGCATTATCCATGATTGACATCATGTACATTTCAATGTTTGGAAGACGACAATCTTGTTGCAATTGGATCTCATGTTGGATTCCTCTTTTACGAGGCAATCCTTCATAGGTGTGAACAACATCAAACAAATCAGATTTTAATCTTGCATCACATCCTTGGAAGGCTTCATTTTCAACATTCTCATTTAGTTTGATCACCAAGAGTACAAAATTCTTACTAGCATTAACAAACCTCTTCATTTGTCCAGCATTCACAAGTGATAAATTCAACTTCTTTCTATGTGTTCTAACAATGTACTCATTCCAATCTTTAAACAAGTGATACTTGTTCTCATGGAGATGAAAGATGGCTCTCTTATCATATATATATGGGCTTCCCAAAACAATACCACAAATTTCAAGTGGAATTAAATCAAGCTCTATCTCATCTATAAAGTTTGCAGTGATGACAAATCTCAGTTTACATCTTTTTGTCACATGCAATTTTGCATTGTTGCGTTTCCAACGTAAAAGATAAGGTTTAAGATGAGGAGTGGTTTCCAAATTCAATTTCTTAACAATGTCTTCTGAAATAAGATTTACTTATGATCCACTATCAAACAATGTATCTATCTTGGTATGTTTTGAAATGACGCTAATGTGGAAAAGATCTATTCTTTATTTTTCATGTTGAGTTTCATTGAGGCTATTTTAAGAAATAGTACTTGTAATAGAGTCCTTACCTTTAAATCCCATGGCTATGATCTTTGTTTCATCCCCAGAATCAGATCCTAAATCGTGTTATGTAGTTACAACAATATTTTGTTTCCCTTTGTTGTTAAACTTTTGGGTCTCATTTCAGGATAAGTTTCCAACAGTTGTCTTCATCATGGCCTTATTTTTCACAGTGTTTACATGTGATTTTTTCTCCCTCCTTCTTGACTGAAGCATTCTTCTTCCCTTTTCCTTTCAATTTCCCCTTTCCTTTGTCTCCACTCTTGAATGGATTTCTGTTGCCCTCTTGAGGAACATTCTTACCTCTTTCTTCTAAATGAGTTTTTTGTACACAAACTTCCTTAGTTTTGTAGTGTTAAACATGAGAATTGTGTGTCTCAAATAACAATGCAATCCTCCAATGTATTTGAGTAAAGTGTCCTGAGAGGATAAATATATATACCCAAAATCAAAGCTCTTTTCCTAAATTCTTGAGTATAGCTTTGTACATTTTGACCCTTAGCTTGCCCAAAGTTTTTTCAATCCATTATATCTTTTTGCATGTATGCTAATAGATACAGTTGTCTTCTTATTGCAACAACAAAATCATTCCAAGAGGATAAAACCTTACCACTTTTCTTCATGTCCTCTTGAGTTTTGGACTCCCACCAAATAAGTGATGCACTTTCCAACCTAAGAGAAGCAAGCTGAATTTTGGCCTCATCATCCTTGATTATTTGTATCCTACAATACACTTCAATTCGGCGAACCCAATTATCCAATTTCTCAACATTTACCTCTCCATTGTAAATAGGCAATTTGAAATTTATGTAAGGATTTAGCAAAGGAGTTTTACCATGTCCCTTTGGAGAATTTGGAGGTGTTTGTGAAAGTGTAGAAGAAGTAGAAGAAGATGAGGATGAGGATGGAGGTGAAGGTGGTGGCTTATCACCATTCCCTCCATTCGTTTTTGGAATTTTGTCTCCTTTTCCTCCATCTCCTTTTGGAGGTTTTGAGCTCTCTCCTTGCAACCTTGAGTTCCTTTCCTCATAAATAACTTCTACCATTTCAGACATTTCAAAGAATAATTTTCTTAAAGTTCTTTCATCTTCATACATCCCTTCAGGAACTTCTTTGTGTACCATAACTAGTGAAGCTTGAGGTATGTGTGCTCTCCTTGAAACAATTTGAGATCGTGGTTCCACAAGTTCTCCTTCTCCTCTTTTAAGGTTCAACCTTGTAAGCATCAAAAAACAATTTCAAACAAAATCAAACGTTCAAAATAACCTTGAGCTCTGATAACAAACTGATCTATAATGCAAACTTGAAGGTGATGGAAAAATTGCAAGTAAAATTTTATGTATTTTAGGCAATGGATCACTTTGTAAAACACATAAAATAATGGTCTTTAAACTTAGTTAACATCATAGATAGAGACAAATATACCATATCAGAAACACATAACAACAAAAATGATAAAGGATTTCACCCCTCTCATGGGGTACATCTCCTAGTTCAGCTTCCAATGTTGGGCCTCTTTCATTAAGTGCTCAAAATTATGTTCACATAGATTTATAGTGCTCAGAATATAAATATTATGTCTCCAATGGCTTCAGAACAGTAAAAAACCTCTAGCTAGGCTCTTGTTGGGCTCAATTTGGCCAAAAATTGAAGAAGTTATGCTCTCTCTAAGTTTTCTCTACTAACTATTCTACAAACTGCACTGACCTGCTAACCATCCTACAAATTCCGCCTTTCCAGGGAGCGCTGAGTGAAAATTTTGCCTGACACCTGTGATATTCGCGTCGAATTGGGTGCATTCTATTGCTCAGTTTAAATGCATAATAAGGCTTGTAGCAGAAAATTTGGTCGACATGGGGCCATGCTCTCTGGGGCTAGGGCTAACTGCTTGCTACCATCTGAATAGCCCCCTAGCTCTTCGACGATAATTCCATGGAGCCATTCTTTGTGCCTGTCATTATAACTTTCCTCTGAGCCCTTTATTGTGATGACACTAGTCATATGGTAGCATTGAAATCGTGGGCTAGTCCCTATTCCTTCGCCCTCGTCTGTTGGCGATGGTTTGATAGTTAACAAGGGTGGGTGTCGAAATCTTGGCCCAAGGCTAAGCCCAAGCCCTCATCTCCCCTTCCTGTGGTCTCATGGGTGTGGGGTGACGGGGGGCTAGGGCTTAGCCTCAGCTCTGTCCCCCAATACATCAATGCATAAGATTTAAATAAAAATGTGCCACCATATCTGTTAAGTAGCACCCGACTACAAAGTGGTAAGGATATGTACTACCAATACATAGGTGTTGCATTTGATTCTAGTTGGGCCTCTGGCTAACCCCTTGCCAAATTTTATTAAACCCTCGGGTGCCCTGTGGTAGCCTGTGACTGGGCTACACGGCATCCCATAATTGGTCCACATAACAAACTCAACCACCAATCAGAACACAGTAGATTTGAACCAATACGGAGAGGCCAAGTGGTAGTCTTCCATTGGCCCAAATTGTCTATTCAACCTATCCAATCACCCTGCCTAGTCAGCAGTCCTACATCCAACCTGCAATTTCTTTCCCTGCTTGGGAAAATGATCAGAACGTGATATCAAGAGCATATGATATCAGTTTTGAGCAATTCAAGTTGCATTAGATTTAGGTCATCTAGATCTACACTCTGGTATAATTTTTTAGCACTTTTGAACGCTTTGAATTTTGAGCACTTTACTGATCCCTTGGATCACACACAAGTTCCAGGTGGGCGACAAAGTTTGATTACATTTACAGAAGGAGTGCCTCGTTGGGCCCCACCGCAAGCTTCACCCGCTCCGATATGGGCCTTACACCATCATTAAGGTTGTAGGGGACAATGTTTTTGAGCTCAACATCCCACTATTCCTTGGCTTGAACATAGCTTTCAATATGGACCACCTTCGGCCATACTTGCCACCATTACTGGACACATCAGACATTGCAGAACAACTCACACAAACAGAGTTAAATCCAGACTACATGAACAAGACACAACTAATCAAATAATGGACACATAGATTAAGAATACTCGCCAACATCATATCCAACTATACTAGGTTGTCAAAGTTGGACAACTTTTGTACCAAGGAAAGTGGCTCACTAGGGACCAAGTTGAGTAGAAGTTTCCCCATCTCATGGAGGCACTCAACATAATGGGGACCATTGCTTCCTAAGGGAGGAGTATTGATCCAGGTGAATATTGGTGGCCACCCACCTATTCCACTTAGACCCCCACCATTGTTTCTTTTTGTTTTTCAGTTTCCTTAATTATGGCACACTTTACTATTTTGGAAGTTTTTCAGGTCTTAAACTTCTAGAGCCATTTTGAGGCCCTAAACAATGTTTTTTGGGAAAAAAGGGAATACAGGAGTCCTTAATTGATATTTGCAGTTGAAATTTGTATTCCTTGGATGGATCTTTCTAACAAGGTATTTTTTATGTCAAAGAAAGACCATATGCCAAAGTTACGACCCTAGGAAGTTGATGTACCAATTTACCCAAATAGGGTCCATAGTTTTGGTGCCTCATCTTCTAGGGTTAGGTTTTTAGATGTTTAGGGTTTTCCATTGTTTCTCAATAGTAAATAGGCCTACGAGCCTCATTATAACACAGTTCAAAGGCATGTAGCCGCCACATCTCTTCTCAGAGATAAGATACAATTGCCCGAGCTAGTTTATTTCCATTTATGTATGTAATCATATTTTAGATCTTTGATATTAATGAAATGAAGTTTTATTTCTATTGCATCTCTGTGTATATGTGTATTTTTGTATTTTTGTATGTCGTTGTGTTCCTGAATAAGTCTTGATTAAAATTAGAATCGATCTATTTACTATTCATTGAGTTTTCTAGGGCATTTCTTGTAGCATAGTGGTCTTTGCACATTTTTTACTTCTATTCAATTGCATGAGTTCAACCTAAGTAGAATATATTGCCTATTTTTACATATAGTACTAATACTTATTAATTTTGTACAAACCCTAGGTTGATAATTAAAGTTGAGCCCCTTAGGAGTTTCAAAATTCTTGTTGTAATATTGAGGGTCACCACTTTTTCGCACTGTTGTTAGGGAGGTTTCAAAGTAGGTATTATTTTCCACTCTAAGTTGTTTCATTTTCATGTCATTTCCTAACCAAACACAAAAAAAAATTGGATCCACATTCTATATATTAATATATATATCATGCCTCATTAAGAGCTAGGATATCGTTTTTTTATTATTATCTAAAACCACCACTTCTACAAATAGTCAGCCTTCACTTTTGGCAATTGTGAGCCTCCTACTCTATTTATAGACGATCTAGAAGCCTTCTTGGGTGAGAAACCAAAATTTTTTTAGGAGCCTATAGGAGAAGAATAACCTACATCACCTACTAAAAATATTGTTGGGAATGGGTACCCTGAAGTCTTTCCTACCAGGGAGGAAAATGGGGGAGCTAAAATAAAAAATATCATCCCCACTGCTCTTCCAAAGTTCCATGGAATGGTTTCTGAGGACCCTAAAAACTTTATGTTTGAATTTGTTGTAGTCTGCAGGACATATGATTATACATTTGATGATAAAAAGCTCAAATTGTTTCCTTCTACCCTCAATTATGTAATCTTGTGCTGGTTCATGAGTTTAGAAGGAGACACCATTACTACATGCAACTAGAAGCAACAAGCATTCAACACCAAGTACAAGGATTATTGTAGAGCAAGGGATACAAGGGAAGAAAACTTTATAATGACCCAAGAGCTAGATGAATCACTATAAGACTTTGAAAAAATATTTCAACTAATCTATAATAAGTTTAACTGTATCCTTGATTTGGAATCAATGAAGCTAGTTTTGCTCCACAGGATCAAATAAGAGTTGATAGAGACCCACAACATGTTGTCCAATGGAGATATTTACCAACTCAATTATTCATACATTAAAACAATGTTCAAAAACCACTTCTATAATTGCAAGAAAAAGAGGTATATCTAGCTAGGGGTTGATAAGTCCTTCATCTTCTACTTGAGTCATTAAAAATGAAGTAGGAGGTATGTTAGAGGATTTTAAAAGTGAAATATTACATAATTTTTCCCTGCAAATGGACACATTGTAGATTAAGAAACAACAAGAGGAGGTAGAAAGGGCATTAGCCATATTTTTCCCTAGATGCACCAAGAGGCACCCTAGAAATAAGTTCCCATAAAATGTTATATAAATATGCTCTCTATGTGAAGAGAACCATTCAACTGATAAGTGTCCATCTCTTCCTAGACTCAAAGCAGTATATCAAGGAGTAGAAGGAGGCATATATAAACTTTTCTTTGTCAACGAAAGGAGGCCACAGGGCCCTAGGCCATATTAGCAAGGTATGAATTATCCTTCCTTATTCAATACAAGTTATAATGCACATTTTTAGTATTGGTATCCACCTAACAACTCACCTTGGCCTATGCCTACTCCTTGGCCCTATCCTCCTCAACCTATAATTTCCCCTTTTCATCCATACCAACACCAACCTCCTCAATAAATATAATACTTCATTAGGATGGAGGTCTCAGGATACCAATCCACTTTCCCTAATGCCTTCTCCTCCTCGACCATAGCTACACAAAAACAATCCACATAAATAGCCAAAAATTCCTACTCAACCAAATCTAAACTCCAACAATAAGTAGGCCCAACAAATCTAAAGTGGAAAAGCATCTTATCCTACCTATGTTTTCAAAATCCAAGAAATAAACCTTCGATATGGGTAGGCACTTCTTGATGCTCACCCACCTTCTTGAGCCAAAAATATTCAAGAAGAGAAGGAAGAAAGCACTCCTCAAGCCAACAAACCCTCCTATCCTAAAAGATTGATCCATCCAAAAACACACACCCCAAAAGAAGCTGAAATTTTAAGAGAACTGAAAAATTTGTGTGTCAAGATTCCCCTCCTACATGCCATCAATAATGTTCCCATATACAAAAAATTAATTAAGGAAGAATGTATTAGGAGGCTAGGAAGGAGGAGAAAATATTCCCCTACTATCAATGTCATTATGAAGGCCATCATCCAAAAGTATTCAGATCCTAGCATCGTGGTAGTGGATCTGCACATTAACAAAATTGTAGTCCTCGATACCCTCATTGACTTAGCGACTGCAATCAATGTCATGGCCAAGGAGAATATGATTAAGCTTAACCTACAAGTATCCTAACGGAAAATTACCATAGTGCTACAACTTGCAGATAGATCCATCGTACCACCCGATGGTGTCATTGAGGATGTCATGGTTTTCATTAATTCTTGGGAGTACCCCATAGATTTCCTTGTTCTCTAGCCCAAAACCCATTGTTGAGCATGAATTTCCTATGTGGGTAGAAGAGGAAGAAGAAGAATAACTCTATTAATCATCACCCTATCCCAGTTTCACATTAGAAACCACTATTGATAGTAGGAAATTGGTTGTAACAAAAAAATATCTAAGGTAACAAAAAAATATCTAAGGTAACCTTTACAAACCAATCTTACAAATTGAAGGCTAGCCCCTTCGATCTAGAGAGGGATCTCTCTGACAATCTAATCACTAAATTTAGCAACTGACTGCGCATTCACACAATGGCTAAATCTTCAATGAGTTGGGTTGAAATAGGGTTTGGTTGGGTATGAAGGAGATAGTCCATTGGGAAATGGAGTCAACAAGCTAGGGTTTAAGGCATCTTACCAAGATACTAGTGGTATGATCAAGGAATGACAAAGGCAAGGTAGATGGCACATCCTAGACATTTTAAGTCGTCGTTATAGCTAAAAGAGGAAAATAGAAAAATAATCCGCTATAGTAGGGCATATGAAATGAATCCTAAAGTGGCTTTCAAAGATAGGAGTGAAACTATTTGAATCTATGAGACAGAGCATAAAAAACGAGGATGAATTTTGTAACATTTATTCTCATTCAAATACCAGAAGGCATTACATTCAAATGATATTACAGAGAGGAAAACATTGAAACATGTAGAAAATATAGACTAAGAGATACCATCACATCAATCTTTGTGTCACTGATCAAAATGTATTGATCTTGGCAAACTGTAAATTAATAACACTTTCAAAACAAACAAACAATAAATTATCTTTTCATCAAAATCCAACCTTTTTTCCTCATTTCTCATGTAATATATAGGGAAAATACATATAAGATAAGATCCATAAAGTATGGTAGAAATAACTGCAAAATATTTACAATATCTGGGAGTTTAATTAACAAAACATAATCAAAATCCTATCCTTTTAGCTATTCTGATCTTTATTTGACACATAACATTGGTCAAAGTATCTTGTGATCTATTGCATGTATTTCCTACTATTCTTCTAGAACCAGGACGAGTCATAGTTGTATTGTAGGATCTATAATTGTTCACTCCTTTGTAGGCTTGATATATGGAACTGTAACTCGTATTCCCTGTTGGTAACAAAGCCCCTACATGAAACTATGCAACTGCCCTTTGTAATTACTTGCTCCTTTTAAGGCTCCTTTTCCTTGTGTTGACTCATATTCTCTGCACTCCCTCAGCCACAAAACCCTTTGACATATTACCATAATATATCGAAAATAAATTGACTGTAAAAAAAGATTAAAATGGAGCATTTCAAAATGTTGAGGTATAATTAGGGTTTGTTCAACAAAATTAGGGTTTTGTATATTTCTTTGCTAATGAGGCAAACTGATAATTCCTCCATATCTTATGCAGCCTAAGCAAGGAGGTATAACTTGTCTTTTCTTTTTTTCATCCTTCTAGTAGCTTTATATATGTTTTTTCCAGCATATAGGGTATCTTTCCCTTTTCTGTCTGCATGCTCTTTTTTCCTCTGTTTGGTGGCCTTCTTTCTACGCTTTGAAACTTGCATAGTCTCTTCATCTTCATCAAGAATCATTGTCTCCTTCATCTTAGGGATGATTTTTTCCAAAAAAATCACCCTTAGCTTGTTTGTAGGGTGACTGTGAGGTTTTTCCAGATTAATCCTGATGCAAGGGATCAGTAAAGTGCACAAAATGAAAGTGTTCAAAGGTGATCGAAATTGGTGCCAAAATGTATATCTCACTGACCTAAATCCAAAGCAACTTGAATCGCTCAAAACCAATATCGTATGCTCTGGATATTGCATTTTGATAATTTTCCCAAATAGGTAAAAATTTTGTAGGTTGGAGTGCAAGACTGCTGACTAGGCAGGGTGACTAGACAAGCTGGTTGTGTTTCTTGGGCCAATGGCAAGCTGCCAAGTGGCCTGATAGGATTGGATAGAATTAGTAGGTTCTGATTGGCTATGGATATTTTTTTAATGGCTCAATGATTGGGTACCACGTGGCACCCTAGGGTTGTGAAAAAATTGTTTATGGCTCAAACTAACCTTCATGGAGATCGAACACGAGGCTGGTGGCAAGACAGTGTAGCGCTCTACCATACTGTTGTGGGTGGTTCTTAATACCATATGTAGTTAAGTTCTATTTAAAGTTTCATTAGAAATCATTTTGGGGATAGGGTCGGGGCTAAGCCTTGGCCCCCGGTCACCCCACACCCACAAGACCGCAGGCAAAAGGGAGTTGAGGGATCGAGCTTAGCCCCAACCCAAGGTTGCAGAACCATCATACAACCACAACATGAGGATTTTTGTGTTTAAGGTTGGGAGCTTGGGAATAGGCCCCAACTTGTGGTTTTATGCCATATCACGTGACCAAGCTCCAACAGAAATGATGCTCGTGGAAGGGGGGCTAGAGAATAAGCTCAGGACCAAGACATATGGTAGTCAATGGAACCATGGGTGCGAGGAGATAAGGATCCAACTAACATGTGCGAGGAATTTAGGAGCAACTTCGGGTCATGTGGAATCGATAGAACCATGGCATGAGCTATGTGGGGTCTATGCTAACGAAGGCAGGTAGTTAGCCCCATCCCCCAAGCATATAGCCCATGTGCCATATTTTTATGCCCAAAGGGGTCATTGGCATTTAAAGGAAGCAACAAATTGCATATGAAATGATTCTAATCTCGTTGGTGTTGGGCGAAAATGTTGCTTGGCAATTCTGGGAAAGGCAAAACTTGTAGAACAATTAGTAGGGAAGTCCAATTCATAGAGCAATTAGCAACAAAACATCTCTAGAGCATAACTTCTCTATTTTTGGCCAAATTGATCCCAACAAGATCCCAACTTGGGGTATTTAACTATTATGGATCCATTGGAGACATTATTTTACATTATGAACATTTTAAATCCATGAAATCACATATTTGAACACTTAATATAGTTGTTTTTCAGTTAAACCTAGCTGTTGGACGATCTGCTCTCCCTATTTAATTTGCAGACATGATCTGATTCTTCAACTTGTCTTGGCGATGAACCACACTCATTGGTTCGAAACGTGTCGACAAATTTATTATCATGTGATTTACGCCGAAAAACTTTTTCTCATAAACCATAGGCTTTGTTTCCATTTCTTCATCCCATGTTTCTATTTTTTGTTTCCCTTTCTCATTTTTTGTTGTTGTGTGTTTTGCCTCCTCTTCTTCTAGCATAATATTTTGATGTCTTCTTGTTCTCCTATCAAAGACCCTAACCTCTAGTTCCTTTATAGGGTTCTCAACATGTTCTTCAATATGGATTTCGCTAGGCTCTCCCTTTGATTCCTGAGCTAGGGTTTTGATAGAAAGCTTAGTTTGACCTCTCCTTGGTCTTCTAGGTGCATGTTGTTTCATGTTTCTCTATTTCAATTGTTCCACCTGCTTGTTTAGTTCATGAGTATATAGTATTTTTATCAGGCCGTGATGACAAATGTCATGAGGTTGCAACTCGAGTCTTGTTCTATCCTTGGTAGACATCTTTAAAAAACTTTGATGAAGAAAACAGGGCAAATTCATATTGCTACAACCTGCTAAATGACATAAAAACCTCATGTGATACATATTAAACTTAGAGTACCTTACTTCACAGGTGAAGAAGAGATGCACAGTCCTGAGAGAGTTAGACCATTCGAGCTTCATCATGTTATAGAGGACTCCTATGTTCAAGTCTTGGTTCTGATAGTCTTCTTTCAAGAAAATGTTCAAGTCCACATTCTATAATTTCTGCTTTTTAAACCACCTTTCACCTTCATTACGCAAACCCATGGCCTTTGCAATGGATTTCTCGGTGAATAGAAACTGTAGGGTTCTAATTGTTGTTGTACTTACATCAAATGAGTGTATGAAGTCATGAAACCAACTCAAGTTGTGTCCATTGAAGTACTAGAATATTGATTCCCAGCAAGCATTGCAGAACAGAGCCAACATTTACAGATAAACCTCAAAGTACATTCCATTGAGCTCAAAACACTTCACATGAACTCATCTACTCATACTACAAATGTTTCTGATGCTGAAAATGCCTCTACAACCTTGGATCACCTTCGACGGATGCTGCAAACCGCTCTAGAACCTTCCTGCGTACTATAAACAAATTTCTGGGTATTTTGGAAATAATCGTTTTAGGGTAAACTGGGCATTTTAGAGTTTGATTTTAAACTTCCTTCTTGGTCTTCAAAATGCAGCTACTTGTTAAATTGGGTATGAAAAGGGATAGGTATTTTTGAAAAACTACTTAGGGAGTTTAAATGATAGGTTTGGCAGCTCGAAATCCTAACTTTTAATTTTTTCGGTGAGCGATACGAAAATATTTCATAGCGCCAATTGTAGGCTTGTGATAGGCTAATTTCATTGAAAAAAAGCATAGGTAAAGCTTAAGGTTAGGTGAAATGACTTGATTTGAAATTCCCCTGGCTTATATGGCAATTTACACAAAAAACTTTATAGGCCCTTTCATAACCACGACTTTGCATAATGGATTTTGTAAACATAGCCTTTGGACCTTTTAGGGAAAGGTGCAAACATGATGCTAATAGATAGCTCATGGTTAGATCTAATCACTGATAGTTATGATAAAAATAATGTAAAAAATATAGAAATCAACCCCTCTAAAACTTTACAAATCAACACTTTTCTTTCAACTAATTAGGAAGAATAATTGCTCACTATTTTAAGGTAGAATCTTGATGATTTTACTTGGAATTACAAATATATGAAGGGAGTTCATCCCCCTATTTGTAATCATCACAGATATATATATATATATATTATATATATATATATATATATATTATATATATATTTATATATATATATATATTATATATATATATACATATATATATATATATTATATATATAATAATATATATATATTATATACATAGTATAATATATATATATATATATATTATATATATATGTATTATATATATATATATATGTATATATATGTATATATATGTATTATATATATATGTATGTATGTATGTATGTATGTATGTATGTATGTATGTATGTATGTATGTATTATGTTGTATATATATATATATATACATACATACTACATACATACATACATACATATATATATATATATGTGATGATTACAACTAGGGGGATGAACTCCCTTCATATATTTGAAGGAAGACTGTAAACTTGTTCGCCAACCTCAAAGAAGAATGAACCCTACACTAAAGGACATTGTAACATAGGAATTACAAAAATTATCAAATGCAGGTTTTATCTATCCAATTTCAGACAGTCAGTGGGTTTCACCTTTAGTAATTGTTCCCACAAAGAATGAAAATTAGAGAGTTTTCATTAATTACATAGATCTCAATAAGGCCACCAAGAAATATCACTTTTCTTTACCTTTTATTGGCCAAGTTTTGGATGCTCTTGCAAGAAAGTTCTTTTCATTTATGGATGGGTTCAACGGGTACAATTAGATCCAAATGAGTCATGAAGACCAGAATAAGAATACTTTCACCTGCTCATGGATGACCTTTTCCTATAGAATCCTTCCATTCGACTCATGTAATGCCCTTGCCACCTTCCAAAGGGTGGTATTGAGTATTTTTACAAATCTTGTACATGATTGAGTTGAGATTTATATGTATGACTTCATACCTTATGGAGATGTTTTTCAGGAAGCCCTCTCCAACCTATCAAGGTTTTGAAAATATGCATAGAAATGAATCTCTTCTTAAGTTCTGAAAAGTGTCAATTTTTTACAAATTCAGGAATTTTTATAGGCCACTTCCTCTCTAAGGATAGAATTCAGGTTCATCCTAATAAAATTGCAATTATTAGAAAAGTTTTTGTCCCACAAAGACAAAAAGATGTTAGGATCCTTTTAGGACTAGATGGATACTATAGGATATTTATTAAACAATTAAGTAAAATTGCTTCACATTTGTTTTGTTTACTAACAAAAAACTCAGAATTTTGTTGGATAGACCTTTGTCAAAAGGCATTTGAAGAGCTTAAAGAAAAATTGACAACTGTATCAGTTCTCAAGGGCCCAACTTGGGCTTTTCCCTTTCACATTCACATAGATGCATCAAACAAAGCAGTGGGGGCAGCATCGAGGCAACTAAATGGTAATTTTCATTATGCTATCTATTTCATTAGTAAAAAAATTTCCAAAGTTGAACTTAATTACATCGTCAACAAAAAAGAACTTTTGTCTATTGTGCATTCTTTGAATAAATTCAGGCATTACATTACAAGGCATCAATTTTTTTTGCACACTAATCATGTGACCATTAAGTACTATATGAATAAGCCTTATGTCAGTGCTTGAATCATTAGATGGTTATTTTTTTTACAACAATTTGATCTAACCATTGATAATGATCTGGGGAAAGAAAATGTTGTTGCATATTTCTTGTCTAGACTATAACCTTGTCTACAGAGAATAAAGAGATGGTGGATGACCAACTTCTATATGAGAATCTCTTCAACATATCATTGTATTTTCCTTGGTTTGATGATATAGCAAACTTTTTGGTTGCTGACTAGTTCCCCCTAACTTGCCTTTAAAGGAAAAGAGAAAAATTGTCAGAAAAAGTGCCCCTCACAACTGGATTGGTGGAAACCTTTTCAGATTGGGGCATGATCAAATCCTAAGGATATGTGTAAGAGAAGATGAATTTTATGACATCCTCTCAGCATGTCATGATGGAACCTATAGGGGCGATTTTGTTGCTAAGAGGGCAAGCTACAAGATTCTTTAGGAAAGATACCACTGGCCTACCCTTCAATAAGATGCTAGGAGGTATAATTCACAATGTGATGAGTTACAAAGGATGGGAAAACCTACTCAGAGGGATGATATTCCCATACAACCTCAAGTGAATTTCAAGTCATTTGATAAGTGGGGCATGTGTTTTAGAAAAGTGTAACTAGGTTCGGTATTTGTAAATGTAAATGTAACTTTCATCTTTGTACTTGTCAAGAAAAATAAATATTATTTTTGTAAATTATTTGAATGAGTTTCTTGCTCATTCCATAGGTCTAGAAAATTCAAAGAATAAAAGTCACGTTAAAGAGCTCTTCTGGAGCATGAATATGGGTCAACCTAGTGTCAAGTAGCCCTCCAAGAAAAGAACCATCCTCCAAAGAAGAAGACTGCCAACAAACAATGAAGAAATAATTATATAACTATCATGTCGAATCATAAAAGGTGACACACCGGTTCAGTAGTCATGTCAACTTATTTATGGAGACTAACTACTATATATAGGTGTGGAAAGTATCTGCATTACAGGCATATAGAACTCAGATGTCTCTGTAGTTTTCGGTGATGATTACAGTTAGTAATCACAGTCTAAATAATCTCACATTACTCTGCAACTTTGGAGAAGGCAGTCTCGATGATAACCATAGTGAATACCCTCGCGTTACTCTCATAAATATTGATCAAGTTAAAGGTTACAAGAATCTTGGAGGAAGGCTTTATTATATAATATTAGTCGAGGAAAGGGTCTATGGTTCTCGGATGCAGATTATAAGAGTACACACTCTCGGCATAAATATCATAATAGTGTATGCACAACATGACAAAGACGAGGATAATCATTGAACACAGTCACATACTTGGTGAAGTTTTCTATGTTGTCATAGTCATGGTAACAAGAATGATCACAGTCTCAACATAAAGGAAGGATTTCAATGTACATCAAGGTGTCATCATAGGCATGAATGATTAACATGAGGACTTCGATGCAACAGTTATTATATAATATATAATATATTTATATATTATATTTATTATATATATGTATGTTATGTAATTATATGTATATATATGTATATATATGTTATAATACATTATAATATGTACATATATATGTATATATGTATATATATACATATAATATTATATATATACTATAATATATGTATATATATTATATATTATATATATATATATATATATATATAATATATATATATATGATATATATTTGTATGTACTATATATGTATATATATGTATATTATATATATATATATATATATACATTATATAATATATACATATACATACATAATATATTATATGTATATATATGTATGTATATATATATATGTATATATATATATATATATAGTATTTATATAATTTAAATTATATCTATCTATATATAATATATATATAATAGATAGATATACATGTATATTATATATATTATTATATATATATATATATATAATATATATATATATATAATATATATATAATCTAATGATGATCTCGATAAGCAGTAAAGAACTAAGTAAAGATAGAGATATGGTACGACAGTCTTGCTCTCATGAATATATCAATGATGTTGCAGCAGTGATGGATGTCTCAATGGTGCAGTGACGACGATGATCTCAGTAGTATGAAGAAGAGGATTGGTGGTGTGGTTATGGTGTCTGTCAAGTGGAATCTCTATAATAAGAATTTTATGTGGGTTTTCCTCTCCAAGAGGGAGAGGTTTTGGCTCTGGAAGAATGCTAACATATTGTGTTCTTGTATTTTTGTTATGGTATCTATTTAATGAATAAAAGAAGACATACTAATGTTAACAAGCTAAGAATTAATAGTTATCATGTAAAGAATAATATCATTAACCCTGTGCCCTAGATTCTTCAACATGGTATGAATGCTATGGTTATAGTCTAAGTAAGGGAAAAAAAGAGACATTGAAAGAACAAGTCTATAACAAGAAATCTACAAATAGAACTTCAGATCGCTCTAATTGGATGGTACAGTCTCTTGGTGACACATAATAATGACATGTTCAAACTCCTCATCAGTCTTGATGAGCACAACAAAGTATAATACCTCAGTGTATGAACTCAGTGGATACTCTTTTTTGGTAAAAGAGGAGAATACCCTTTCTCGACACTCTTATGATTTATGTACAGGCTTAGCATAAATATAATCATTGTCTCATGATCACAGTCCTCAACATACGAAGAATTGTCACTACATGATCATGATGGAGAGATACACTAACAAATCTTGGCACATCTATGTCTCATCATAAGAATGATGGTCTCAAACATCCTACAACATCACTCAGTTTCGATGGAAATAATCATGGTGATCCCAATTCTACTTATGATGCTTATTTATTAAGGATCTCGGGTAAAATGAAATCGTTTGAGTAATTCCATACAAGTCCTCGATATAAGGTGACATTTTTGTCCCAGCATAGATTATAATCTCAGGCAAACAAAGTATTGTTGGTACTCAGAAACTCAGGAAAAGAAGGCAGGTTTGGTGATCACAGTCACATCCTCAGTAACGATTTTTGTGAAATCATGGTAAACACAAATTACATTCTCGGTCAAGGTGCATAAGTTATGATCTCAATAAAAACTATGAAGATACAACCATGATCTCGATAGATCAAAAGGCAGATCTCCAATATATATCTCAATAAAAGCACAGTGATGAATTTGGTGACAAGTTCGGGCTCACAACATAGTGCACAATTCGAATGAACAACACTCATGGACATCACTATCTCAGTACAGTATCAACATACTTGTCACAATTTTGAATCTAGTCTATAAACATGATCTCAATAGCCTGATGCTCATATCAAAGCATGAATTTTCTGATGCTGAGTGTAATAAGGTCCACTTGTGGGATGGCAGTATCACTAGCATGTCAAATATAGGAGTCAAAAACACCTTCAAGATGAATTAGAAGTCAAGATGATATCAATATCACAAATCAGTTTCGATGATGGCAAGATCACAAATGTCATGATGCTAGAAGGTCTCCAAAGAAGTTTTCGTAAAAGGATATGGTTCATGACTAGCAACTCAAGCAAAGGAAGCATCAAAGTGAAGATCTCCTCTTCACATTCCAAGTAAGTATCTCTCATGTTTAATCAATTTTTGGTTTAATGACTTCGGTTTGCAAGGTAATGGAAATGCTAGAGGATAGTCATAATCCTCGTGAAAAGGTTTTATGCATGAAATAAGGACAATATTTATGGTCCTTATAGATGAGTGAAGTCATTTAAAAAGGTCTCCTTTGAATTCATAAAGGTAGACATTAGGAAATATAGTAGAGAAACTATGAACATTATGCAAAAATTCATGTCACCGGATAGGTTGATGAAAGCCCATGGTAAGAGGAAGTAGAATTCATTGAATTAGTCTCTCTATAATTCTCTTTTTAGGCTCCTAGATTTTACATAGAATGTGACTACAATATATTATAGGATGTGGTGTAACATTATGGAAGTATTAGAAACAAGATCTCATGACATCATCACAAGGGTGAATATGATAACAAAGATAAGTAATATGCCTCTGTCAACTTAGGGTCTCTTTGAAAGAAGGCAAGTTATAGGCAACAAAATTCTTCATCGATTCATTCCTAATTACATTGAACTCGCTAAGGGTTTTACTCGCTTACTTAAGAAGGGGATCCATTTCGTTTGGGATGAATTTTCCCAAGAATCCTTCGATGCTTTGAAATATACACTTATCAGTGCTTCTTTACTGCATCCCCCTAATTATTGACATGATTATTTACTATACTTGGTTGTAACTAATACTACCATTGTTATGGTGTTAGTTTAGGACAATGACAATGGCAATGAACATGTGGTTTATTATTTAAGCCGAAATATTCTTGACATTGAGTCTTGATATGCCCATGTTGAGAAGCTTGCCTTGGCAGTAGTCCATGTTGTCCAAATATTTTGACATTATATCCTTTTACGAAAAACCACGGTGAGTTCCGATTGCAACCCCATGACCTATATATTGACTTGTCAATTACTGGGGGCCAAGTACTCCAAGTGGATTGTTATCCTATAGGAGTTTGATTTGGAGTTTACTGTTGCCAAATCGAAGAAATCACTTGTTTTTACTGAATTAATATGTGCTCTTCCGTTTGTAAGCGATCCTACTGATTTTACTGAGCAGATTCCCGATGAAACTTTGTTTCTCATCAACACCCTTGACACATGGTATGGAGATATTATCATTTATCTTCAAACCCAGACTTGTTGATCTAAATTGTCTCGATCCAACCAATGCCACATTCGGTGTCAGTCCCAACCCTATGGGATTCTTGGTGATACATAATACCATGTCCATGTGGACTCTGTTCTTCACAGATGTCTAACATTTGAAGAGGATGAAAGGGTTTTGAATGATTGCCACTCTGGTGCCTATGGTGGTCACTTGTATGGCTATGCCACTACAAAGAACATCCTCCGCATTGGCTATTTATAGCCTTCTATCTTTAAGGATTGTATTCTAGCTATTTAGAAATGCCATACTTTTAACCGCAAGCAGTGCACCCTGCTAGCACCCTTACATCCAGTAGTTACAGTTGGCCCATTCACTAAATGGGGCATAGACTTTATGACTTGTAACCCTCACTCGACCGAGGGGCATGGCTATATTATCATTTTCATTGACTATTTCACTAAATGGTCTGAGGCGATGCCCACATACAATTATGACGGTATTACTACTGCTCAGTTTCTCTTCAACCACGTCATAACATGTTTTGGTGTTCCTCAAGCCATTGCAACTGAATATGGATCACATTTTCGTTAGTACATGATGGTAGAGCTTACTTCTTAGTTTTCATGATAGTTCAAATCCTTATTATCCGCAGGCCAATGGCCAAGTCAAAGAAATTAATAAATTTTTGATTACTATGCTTCAGCGTACCATTGGGAAGCACAAAAAGCACTGGCATTTGATGTTATTCTTAACTCTCTGGGATTACAAGACTTCCGCTAAGACGGCCACTGGATTCACTCCATTCTAACCAGTTTATTGTTTAGAGGCAACTCTTTCAATTGAATGCGAGATCCCTTTGCTCAAATTAGCTATCGAACTTCTTCCTAACACCTCACTTGAAGAGGAGCGGTTACTCTACCTTGAGAGGCTTGATGAGACCCATCACATGGCCGCGATGGTAATCGAAGCCCAAAAGAAACATGTCAAAGCTCATTTTGATTAAACCGTTTCTCCCCACACTTTTTTTGAAGGCGACCTGGTCCTCGTTTATGATTAGGATAATGATAAGTTAGGTGCTAGAACGTTCGAACCTATGTGGCATGGGCCATATATTTTCAAACATTTTTTGCAGAAATGCGCCTATGAACTAGTTTATTACGAAGGAAATGCATTATCACAATCCTGAAATAGGTTGCATTTGAAGAAGTATTACGTGTGAAATTCGTGTGATTTTTTTTACATTAGTGTGTGAATTCATTAGTGTGCACTTTTTTATTTTTGGTGTGTTTGTTTGCTTTGCAAACATGTGTTTTTATGCTTACCTTGTGTTCCACTCAGTTTGCAGATGTCGTCAAGTCATTATGTCGGTTTTGCTAATGGTGCTTGTTGTAGCACACTGAATTTGTCGTCCATGGCTTGAGTACTCTTTACCCCTGAAGGCGAGTTGATTGACTTACAAGGTATATGCCTCGGATGGACAACTAAAAATATTGTTGAATACAGTGCAATCATTGAACTATTATCAGGAGCAGTTGCTCTTTGCATTAGAGATTTAGTTGTCAAGTTAGATTCACAACTCATTGTGTTACAGTTAAACAATCATTATTCAATGAGAAATCCATAAATATTGTGTATGTATCTACATGTTCGATTAATGGAAAGAAATTTTGATTTTATCACATATCAACACATTCCACGCTATTTGAATACATTAGCAGATGCATTAGCCAATTATGTTCTTGATCGACATTTGCACCATTTATAAAATTGATCATATTCTAGACACATAAGTAGGAAATAAAGCATATATATCTATATATATAT
>APFE031607987.1:49102-89960 GCA_000404065.3 Pinus taeda
TGCCCATTCACGAAAGGTCGCCTGCTGGGGTATAAAAGCAGAGTCCTCATTGTACATTCAAATCATCTCATACATTTTATATATATTAATAAATTATTATTAAAATACATCTCGTGTATTTTTTTAAATTAAATCTTCAAGCTATCAGTTTTCATGCTTTAGCATAGTTTTTATGCTATAGTGGTATCAGAGCCATGGCACACGATATAATCATGTGGGCCTTTTAACGCAGTTCGCCGCACAATGTGCCACTACATTCACGTCATGAACGCATCAAACATTTTAGTGAAATTCAAGAAGCATTTCAGCATTTGAAATAATCAATTGCAGAAGTTAAAGCATGTTCAGAGGAAAATGTGAAAGAAGAAGAATTCGATCAAAATGTCGATAGTGTTGAATATGAAAATGATATAAATAAATTTGATGATATGAGTATGGAAAATTTTGAAGAAGGGGTTATGCTAAACACATATTAGCATAATGCGCAAGTTAAGAGAAAATGACTTTATTAGGAATAACAGGCGCATTAATGGTCCAACCATTGTTGCCATGTTAGTGGTCATTGACCATGCAGAGGATGTGAATAGTGCACTTAGACTTCAAAATGTGGAGCCTGTTTATGGCCTTGCTTCGGGAGATCCATTGAGATTTAAGAGAGCAGTGGGGCATATAGATTTGTTCTACATTGATGATAAGGATTTGGAATTCAAAGATGTTACTGAAACACCATTACCAAGAGCTCCTTTGGACAGTGCAGTTGTTGCTCATTGGCTAGCTATTAAAGGAGTTCAACCTGTTATACCTAAAAACCCTCTTCCTGAAGCACTAGGTATTCCCTCCAAGAACAAAAACACTGAACAAACCAAGGATGATGGGCTTCTCGTTGATGTAAAACTTTCGGATCCCACAGCGGACCAGTTACAGCACCAGGTTGCCAAAGTAATGCGCAAAGAGGCTAGTTTGTTCGTGGCCTTGGGCACCATGGGGAACCTTATCAGCGTTCTTGTTCATTGCAAGGTGAGGGGCAGTGAAGTGATACTTGGTTCAGACAGCTACATACATTTGTATGAAAATGGTGGAATTTCAACAATTGGTCAGGTCCATCCCCGAGTGGTTCCTAACAAAGAAGATGGAACAATGGACCTGAGAAAAATTGAAGCTTCCATTTGGTGTGCAGAGTTATATTACCCTACAACACGCCTCATATGCATAGAGAACACACATGTGAATTATGGTGGCAGATGAATTACGGCAGATTATACAGACAACTTAGGGGAATTAACTAAGTCATATGGATTAAAATTTCATGTAGATGGAGCTCGCATATTTAATGCTTCCATGGCATTGGGGATTCTTGTTAGTTAGCTTGTTAATGCTACTGATTCTGTTTCGGTGTGCTTGTCAAAGGGATTGGGAGCTCCAGTTGGATCTGTTATCGTGGGCTCACAAGCATTCATTGAAAAGGCTGATTTGATACAAGAAGTAGAAAGGGTCCGAAAATCAGAACAAGACACAGCATCGAAGGTTGCTTCCCTGGAGAGTAGAATTAATGAAAGGGAGAATAGAGCGTGTTAACACCCAGGTTGTTCCCTTTGACTCCCAAGGGAATACGGCCGGGGTAACCACTAACCAATCTTTGGATTACAGCTTCTAGCCCAGCTGTAATCAGAGAGGGCTCTCTCTTAAAGGTTTGCCTCTGTTTTGTGGAGATTTTAGGCTAGCTATGAAATATGGGTTTTGGTCTATATTTGGTTGGGAAGGATGTCTTTCTGTACCTAAAGTGGGAATCTATAGATAAGGTTAGTCCATTGGGCAATGGAGTCTGTGGCTACTGGTTGTTGAAGCCTTGAGTTTGAGCAGCTGAAATTACAGGGCCATTTAAATACTTTATGAAACAAACTTGAAATTATGATGGTGGAATGTGAACAACCAGTGAAAAGCAATTAAGAATTTTCCACTAAGCTGAGGTGTGGGAAGAGATATATTCGTCAGGAGAAAAATTGAATTCCTGAAACAATAATCACTATGAAAGATATAGCATGAAAGGGTAGCAATTAAGAATTACACCTTTATTACTATAACTGAAGAAAAACACTTAAAATAGCTTAGATTGAGTTCAGGGTAATCGATGATTAAGTCCTGGAACTATTCTTTTTCCTTGCCATTAACTGTAAAGAACATAAACATGAAAGAGATATGAAAAGATGATAAAACACATAAACAAAGAGTTGTAAAGAAAACTTATTATGCCATGAAATACGTAGGAATCCTATAACATTCAGCTAAACACCACAATGCATCAAACAACACAGAGCTTTAGAAATTCCACCGCCTTTGTATTACTTCTCTGAGAATTTACAGTCAAAGAACTCTATCAAAGATATCAATTACATCCAACGTCCAACCTCTGCAAACTCATGCGAGGGGGAATATATAGAAGTGTTTCATACAAAATATCTCAGGCATTGAGTCATCTGAGAAAAATATCTTCATCAACTCGTACAAAAATAGTAGATAAGAAGTTATTGCAGCTTTTAATACAACATAAATTCTCTTTAATTCTGTCAGAAGATTTCGACCTTTGGAGGTCACTGAGTCGGTTGAACGCTTTGTTATAACTGTTGAATGACGTGTCTGTGCAGCTCTGTCCTCCTGTAGATTTTCGGCCCTGTCACCTGTAACTGTCAGTGCTGCTGTGTTGGTCGAATGGTTTTGCTGAGTTGGATCAGCCTCTCTCTGCATACATGCTGACATATCAAAATTTTCCTGTGCATGACAACTTATATATTTCAAATGGAAAAAACATAATTATTGGCTCTGGTTCAGCAGTAATTGTATCAAACTGTTCCAGACTTCCTGTGTGGGCAATTGATGCCTCAAAATTGCCTCTATGGTCTCATCTGCCTCTGTATATTTATAAAAATTGGGAGGCGCATCAAACAAATGATTGATTTCATTCATGCTAAAGAATAAACTCTCTACCCTGTTGAAGAGAGTCTGTCCTGATGCTGGCCCTGATTCTGCTGATGTGCTGGGCTTTTCTGAAATCTGATTAGTTGCAAAGGTGTTGACCCTCTTGGCATATTTTTCATGTGAAAGTAGTCTTCCTGAGGGGTCCATCAAGCTAGGAAGACCTCTGTTCTGCAATGCTATGAACTTGTCCTTGAATTTATTAATGCCTGCCTGCATATCCTGGCTTCTTCTCTCTAAGGTCTGTACCAGGTTTCTTAGTGTCAGGACCCTTTTGACCATTAAAATGGTCTCAGTCCTGTTGGCAATTCCCATTTTGATCAACTGAGAACTTGTTCTGTAATTAAGCACATTTATCATTCTGGTGGCAGCCTCAGGCATACTGCCAAGAGATGCCCTTGCTCTTTGGATTTCCCTGTGTGCTTTTCCAATGAGCTCCATCTGCTCATAAATGGCCTAAATGTACTCCCACTGGTCTGTGATGGATTGGCCAATATTGGCCCATAGGATTCTCTTGAGCTCAGCTGTTACTTTGTCCAGTGTGAGCTCTTTTTCTAGCTCATTTATTCTCTTTTTGAGAGTTTTTACCTCTCTTTCTCTCTCAGCTACATTTTTCTTGGATTTGTCATATTTTTCATTGATCTTAGCCAGAGTTTCTTTAGCTTGATTCAGCTCTGACATTTGGGCCTCCAAGACTTGAATTTCATTTCTCAGCTTCTGCATATCAAGACTTTCAGCTTGCTCTGTTGCTGGTGTTGAGGTGGAGGGTGTTGCTTGCTCTGTCTGCTGACTGGGAGGGGCAGTGGTTTGAGGAGCTTCCTCCAGATTGATTGTTTCTGGAGGAGGCTGCGAAGTTTGGCCTGCCTCTTTTTGTTGCAATGCTGCCTGAAGTGCAGCCTCTGATTCCTCCAATTTCTCTTGTATTCGGATGAGTTGTTTATACAGTGATACCAGCATAGCTGTTGCATCCTTGTCTTGTCTAAGCTGGGCAACTTCTTCAGTTTGAGGATGAAGAGTTTTTGGGATTTTGATCATTTTCCTTAGTGCTGCCATATCAACATCCCTTAGCTTCAACAGCTCCTGTACTGCTTTGACATCTTTAGGATCATGCCCAAGCTCTTTTATGATGTCCTCCAAAGCCTTGATCCTGTTGTCCTTTGCTTGAGAGGATGCCCTTTCCAACTCAAGTTGTGCAGTTGTATTATTTAGGCTATTTTCTAGCCTGTAGTTTACCAATGTTTTGTCTGCCAAGGAGGCATATACCATCTCACCCGTTTGCTTGTGTAGTTCAATCTGATCCATTGGGTGGATGTCCTTAGCAAGGACCTCAAGGTTGGTCCTAATGTAATCCGCAGCTAACTGTGGCTGCTGCACGACTAGCATGAAATGGCTCATGATCATTTTGCCCTCATGGACATCATAAGCAGACATGAGTCTTTGCTGGTTGGTGGGAGCCATTTTCAACAAATGATTATATAATTGCAGCCTTATGGGCTCATTTCTCTTCTTAATATCCTTGAACTGATGCTTGATGCTCTGTTCACCTCCCCTCTGTTGGCTTGAGGAGCTAACTTCTCCTCCTGCTGCCCTCTCTTGTTCCCGCTGGAAGGAACTGGCTAAGGCCTCCATGCTACGCAGGCCCATACCCGAAGATTGCCCTATTGGCATTTCTTCCTCCGAAAAAGGATTCAATCTTTGCCTCTTCTCCCCCTGAGTTGTTGACGTAGTGAGGGGAGTCTCTCTGTCCCTTTTCCTGCTTATGTCCTCTCTTTGTGGGGTCTGGAGGACTAAAGCTTCAACTCTTGCTTCTTGCCTAGGAGGCACCATTTGAGCTGGCTGCTGTTCAGTGACCATTGGGGCCTCTACCATTTGCTCTTTTTGCCCTTGCTGCTCCTGTTCTTGCTAATGTACCTGTTGTTGCTGCAGAACCTGCTCTTGCTCCATCTCTTTTTCCTTGCCTGTGCTGGAGGCTTGATTTGTAGTTTTGACTGCCTCTTGATGTGCTGTGGAGGATGAGGCAGCTGCTCCCACTTGAGGGCTTGGAAGAGAGAACACCTGTACAGGAAGCTCCAAGTCAGCCATCTTAAGGAGATTTCTTCTTGCTCTTTCATTTAGTTCTTCCTGTGTAACAGGTTCCTCTAATGTGCCTCTCTTACATTTTGATTGATTTGCATATTGTTCTATGTGAGGCAACCTTACATGGTCATAACTGGACAGCCTATATTTAACCCTTCTTAAGGTTACGAAGTGATTGGGGTCATAAGGTTTCAGAGGAAACTAGTATCTAGGCCAAGGCCTTCTAGCATTCTATCAGCCTCTTGCCAGCCTTCCTCCCTCTTGTTCAAAACAAAGTGGCCCAATTGGTTTTTCACTTTTAGTTGTGCCTTCTTGCCTTTGCCTGAAAAGTTCTTTACATCAGCATTCCCAAATTGCCTGAAGTATTCAAGGGCAAATAATCTCATGGGCACATACTTGGGCACTCTGTATGGGGGTAACTCACAACCATATATTCTGATAACGGTGTAGTTTTGGTAAAAATACCAATCCCCAATGCTGTATACCTTGGACAACTGGAGGATTCTCTACATCTCATCTATTAGTCTTGGAGGAGGTGAGCTCAGGAACAGAGACATGGCTGGGTGGATGAAAAGGTCTATAAACTCACAGTAAGTGTATGGAGAATAGGCTCTGCAGTGGAAAACTGAGGCCCAATACACTACTGACCTTGGATTTCCTTGTGCATCCACTCTTTTCACACCAAAAGGGAATTTCTCATGTTGATAGTATAAAATTAGGTGGTAGATGTAAGAGGAGTATCTGAACACATTTTCCCTTGATAGGTTCATAAATTGCTCATGCATCCTGTCTGATATGTAGGTGGCATAGTCATAGCAAATTGGAGCTTTGCCAGGGGAAAACATGAGCATCATTACCAGAACAGTTTCATCAAGATACTCAGTTGAGTTATAACCCAGGATGGGACTGATCATATCTGCAAGGTCCCTGCCCAATGGATTGAGGTAACCATGAAAAATGGGAAGGTACTGCACAGTATCAGAATTAATAAATAGTTGGTTGAGCTTTGTGATCTGAGCATCTGTCAACATCTTAGCTCCTTGATTTATCAGATCAAACAAAGACAAAGGAACCAATTTCTTCTCAGTCTTAAATTGCAGCATCTCTCTGATGGCCTCAGGGGTAATGTAGAAAACAACTGAGCCTGAAGGGTCAAGCACAGCTCTCTGAGTAGGATCATAACATTCAACACATAGGTGAATTAGGTCAGGGAATTGATTGACCTGAGGAAGCTTGAAGATTGGGAGGAAGGAATCCCAAATGCCCAACATATCTATTCCAGCCACATGTTTGGCCTTTAATTCATTCAGCAGGTGGAGGTGGAATTTGCTTTGTGATAGGAATTCCTCAGAGATTTGGTAATCCAAATCTGCTAAAGCTTGCCATTCCAATTCTCTCTGAGGGGCATTCAAAGGGGCAATATTGAGGGCCACAGGTGCTACTGGTGTATCCATGGTTACTTGAGAACTCTGTTTTGTATGTAAATTGATGTTACTAGGCTGGGTAACAAAAAAGAGTATTGCTTGGAAAAAAAGGTGAATTGAGAAACAAAGGACGATAGGGTAAACTGCAACAATTGAATACTGCACACAACAGTGAAGGGAGAGCAAATACTTGTTTTCAACAGAGTTCTTTCACAGTATTTAGGTGTAAGTTCGGGTTTCCTGTTCACGACTACGCGAACAGAATGCAGGTTTGAGAAAAGCTTAGGTAACAAGGCTTAGCCAGTGAATTTCGAGCTTCCAACTTCAAATGGGAACTGGGCGGAAGGGATTTGCTGGCGAATTATGTGTTTTTCAGTGTTTTAAGTGAATTTCAGCTATTGCAGACAAAACCAGGCGCAGAGAGGATTAACAGCGATAAATACCTAGTATATAGACAGTCCGGGTCACAAATGCAGGTGGGTAGGCGCGCCGAAGGTCTCCAGGTCGAATTCAACAGGTTGGTGCAAATTTGGACGTAAAATACATGCAGGAAACAATGCAGAAGTTTTTGCAAAAAGTGAAAAAAACGCGAAAAATTGGCCAAAATATGGATTTTTGGGATATTGGCGCCTTTTTCGGATGACGTCAGCATGAGATCATCGGGTGGGTCAGGGTCGGATGACGTCATCAGGTGACGTGGTGGCTTATGAGTGGTCCACGGGGATGGTGAGGTGGCGGACAGGTGGAGCAATGGCGGATGGGGGCGCGAACGCGGCGATGATGCTGGCAGTGACGTAGCGGTGACGCTGGCAGGCGGATTAACGGAAACCGGAAACCACAGGCGGTATCATATCGCACCGCTTATGATACGGAAGTGGAATTGTCAGAGGGGGCCCCGATACGCTGTGGGGGCGACGCATGGCCGAGGCCTGACGTCACCCTCTGACAGATATCGGACGCTATCTTTCGGACGTCGGGACCAGTCCGATATCCACGTGAGCCGTTGGATGAAAAGCGCTCGATCGGACGGTCGATGGGCCGATAACTTGTCTGGACGATACGGCATCAGGCGGGTAATAAAAAATTATTTTCCATGGGATTTGTGCCCAGGCGGGACTTTGGAATATTAGCAAATTTGCATGGTTTTCTAATGTATTTCTTTATAAAGTCGCGCATATCTCAAAAACTTAGGAAAAATGGGTTTTCATGTAATTTCTTTGCAAAATCGCGTGTGGCTCAAAACTTTGGATAAGTTGGGATATCGGGTTATTTCAATGTATTTTTGTATAAAATTGCACAAAGGTCCTAAACTTAGGATAAGGCAGAAAAGTGGGTTTTCAACGTATTTTTGCCTTTTGAGCGGGTTTAAGGGTGCAAATGGGTTTTTTCCAAGGTTTCTTAGGCAAAATGAAGGGTTGAATAGGTAAATGAGTTCTGAAGGAGAAGAAGGGGTAGGATTGGGTTCTTAAACTAACCAGATGTCAATTTAATTCCCTGGTAGTGAATCATATGGCTATAATGCCAAGGGGGGGTTATTTATAGAATGCTTGGGGTTTATACACCATGGTGTTATAATAGTAGGGAAAGGGTGACATAGGGAATTAGATAATAGAAGTTAAGGGTTAATATGGAGGGAGAGGGTGAATGAGAAGTGATATCACTAAGTTTATTTGAAAACAACTTAGCTTAGGGAGTAGATCAAAATGAAAAGAATTTTGCACAAGAAATGTGGCTCTTAAAGGATACAAGAACCAACATAAAAACCTTGAATTCTTTCAAAAACACAACTGGTCTAGGGATGTTAGTAATGAGTGTTAAACAAGGAAAAAATGGAAGTTAGACATGCTTCATTGTGATGTTTTCTTTATATTTGACCAGCAGGATTTAGTTTGAAAGGAATACATCTTCTGCAACCCCATCTTCCTACCCATCTACTTGCCTAGCATTTTTTGTTTCTTCTTGGAGAGTGCATTTGGACTTGCAGACCTTTATGTGCCTTTTCTTTTCCATTGGCTTTTCTTCTGATTGCCTATCTAGCACTACCCTTATTGCTTCCAAGGCCAAGGCCCCAGATTAAGTAGTTGGGAACCTTAGCTTCTCTGCCTAACTATTGGTCTGCCAAGATTAAACAATTTGGACAAACTTATTTCTCTACTCTACAACAGAAAATTGAAACATGGCATGATCCAAATTAGACTGTTGGACCATCCATCAAAATTTAGTAAACATGAAGGCATGCACACACCTTGCCTTGTCTTGGAAATATGGGATCTTTGTATCAGCAAAGCAGAGCATATTTGGCATTTGAGTTTGCCAATCATGAAATATGAAACCTATTGGTATAGGTATCCAACAGAGCGGAACAATTTTTTCAGTCAACAAATGAGCAGAAAGAAAGCACTATCCATTTTTTCACTCACGAAATTATTTGCGGATCATATGTCCATTGAATCAATTACACATGTGCAACAATGGCGCGCAAGGGAGAGTCTTCAGAACCGAAAAGAGTCAAAAGGGATTTCAGCACTACTATTTTGGAGCGGAAGAAGGCTCCCAATCGCCTTGTTTTCGATGAGGTTATCAACGCCGATAACTCTGTGGTCTGTTTGCATCCAGACACCATGGAAAAATTACAGCTCTTCCGCATAGATACAATTCTTATCAAGGGCAAGAAAAGAAAGGATATGAATTGTATCGCTCTCACTGATGAGACGTGTGAAGAGCCTGGGATTAGAATGAGCAAGGTTGTGCATTCGAATCTGAGGGTTCGACTCGGTGATGTTATTTCAATTCATCAATGCCCCAATGTAAAGTACGGCAAGCGTGTGCATATCCTACCGATTGTTGATACCATCGAGGGCATTACTAGAAATCTGTTCGATGCATATTTAAAGCCCTATTTCAGGGAGGCCTATCGCCCAGTAAGGAAAGGAGACCTTTTCCTTGTTAAAGGTGGAATGCACAGCTTCTCGCTGATGAAAACGAAATTCATTTCAAATGAGTGTTGAAAATAAAGAACAACCGCTATAACAACCCACCGTATACATCACTGAGACTAGATAATAGGTGATTGTTGAACAGTAAGTGATACGTGGTGACCAATTGATACGGTGGGTGGAATGGTGTTAGGTAGTTACAATTATTCAAACTATAATATACAGTGGGGTTATTGATAAAATACTATATATAATTAAACTATATAAATTTTCAAATTTATAATAATCACATTTTAATAATTATATAATTGTATATATATAGTTTAAAAAAAATAGAAATAGAGTTAAAAAAATGGTTAATTAATATATATATATATAAGATAATATTATTGATTTTGGACATAAGCTAACACGGGAGCGGAGGGATGGAGCATGCCGGTCTAGGGTAACAAGGGTTACAGCACCTGTAGATACCGCAGGCGCATGAGGGTTTTTCAGTTTTCATCGTTTTGCACTGTTGCGCCCATGTCGTATTCCCCGCCGTCCTCGTTTCGCAGTTGTCCGTTCTGTTCTCACTAGCAAAGATGGAAGGTCACATGGAGACCAACCTAGTCGACTACTTCGCGGATCCGCTTGAGGACCAGGTCATTTTCGATAACCCTAATTTCTCAGTGTCGGTTTCACAATTTCCGAGGGATTCAGATTCCTTTCCGCAGGACACCTCGCCCGTGGTCTCTTTGCCCGAATATATACCGGCTCCATCCGCCTCTGTACCGTTTTCTGATTTCTCGCCGGGTCTGGAAGCACCTCCCCTGTCCCCTGGCACCCTGCATATCCTATCTACCTACATGCCTCACCAGCTATCCTTTGATCCACACCCGCCCCTCTCCACAGTTCTTCCAATCCCTTCGGTGGCAACCCCTATTTCTGGATCACAAGCCCCCCCTGTGTCTGGGTTTCGGTCATCCGGTTATTTTGAAACCCCGTCAGTTAATGTAAAAGCCACAAAATCCACATCTCCTGAGGGGACACAGAACCCCTTTGTGGATCATCCCTCAGCTCCTCGCACCAAGAAGCGGAAATCCAGGTGTATCAAGGCGATGTCAAAGGACATCACCATAAGGTTTGGAGAAACATCTGCCATCGGGGAAGCGACAGTTATGGATCGTACTGTTCTAGTAGGACATGTGCGAGGTTGGGCATACTCAGCTAATAGATTGACGCTATGGGTAAAGGAGATCTGGGGTGGTTTGCTTAAAGAATTGTCGGATGTCCATGTTCTCCCCCGTGGATGGTTCTCTCTTCATTTCGCTAAAGAAATTTACACGGACTTGGTTCTGGCAAAGTACTGGCACATCGAAATGGCACCGTCCTGCTCAAGAGGTGGAGTCCCCTTTTTGACCCAGAGCGTGAACAGATTGGGTCGGGACACCTGTGGGTTTGATTGTCAGGATTACCGCTGTAATACTGGAACGAGGATGTACTCACTAGGATTGGCAATGCGCTTGGCACATACCTGGACCATGACAGCACGTTTGTGGAATCAAAGAAGTGTACACTTGCTCGTGTGCTTGTTCACGTGGACACACGAGAAGGGCTGGAAGAAAAGATCGCCCTGCAATGGGGAAAATACAGCAGAATACAAATAGTGGACTACGAAGGTATCCCGTTTCGTTGCAATCGATGCCATCAGGTGGGGCATATGTTCAAGGATTGTCCGCTCAATAAAAAATCGGAGGAGTCTCCAAAGGTTACTCCAATCCCATCCATAGGTGCCTCCCCTGTTATAACTCGCCAGCCTCAGGGTCCCTCACCTGCCGCATAAGTCTCTCCTCAAGCTACTCTGCAAAAATCAGGAAAGAAGGGTTTCAGATCGTCCTCCCCGGCGATGACCAGGGCTCGGGCAGCAGTAGAGGTTGCTTAGGTATCGGGTACCTCTCTAACCCTATCTCCCAGTTCACTTGATACATCATCGATTTTGGTTGCATCAAATGCACATATATCATCTGCACACTGCATCATATCATCCCCTCCCCTGACTGTTTCTTCGATTTAGCCTTCTATTCCACCCTCTTCCTCATTTACCTCGCAGTCATCTCCCCGTAAATCAACCTCCCATCCTTATGCACTTCGATCCCGTTCGCACAAAGCTGATCTACCAGGGAGTCAGGTGGGGTTGGGTATTATCCATTCAAGGATGGGACCTATGACCACCAAAGGCAGGAAGAGCGAACTCTCAAAAGCTATCAGCCGGGTTGGGGCAGAGGTTGCATCAAGTCATCAATCTACACTTGAAGGGGTCCTTAGAGCAATTCCAACCCCGAGAAGTGTTCCCCATGAAATTCTTATCTTTCAATTGCAGGGGTCTGGTTAGCTCCCCCAAAAAACTAGCCCTACAGAGGCTCTTCGAGGTAGAACAGCCCAACATTATTCTACTTCAGGAGACTCTAGGTCCGGCTGAGAATGTTACCCTCTCCTTACAAGCTCTAGCCCCAAAATGTAAATTCATGGCGACCGATGCTATTGGACGATCAGGGGGTTTGGCCATCGGCTACAATCCCAGAACCATCAGAATCAATGCTGCTTGGGGAGGACTGGGGTTCTTGGGTATTGATTCTTTTTCATCGGAGCTTGGAAAATCTCTCAGAATTTTGAATGTTTATGGTCCCTGTCACCAGAGGGAGACTTTTTGGAGGCACCTCCTTAATCTTTCATTATTGGCCCAAGATCACACCATTCTGGGTGGGGATATAAATTTTTCTTTGGGGTTCTGTGAATCATGGGGGTCCTCAGCACAGGTGGATGCCATCACGGAATTCATGAGGAACATTCTGGATCAGACAAACTTCATTGACGTCCCCATGCAGAAGCCTCAGCCCACATGGAGGAATAGAAGGGTGGGCTCGGCAGCATTAGCACGCAGGCTGGATAGATTATTGATGAAGGGTCCTTTGCTTCAGCAGTTTCACCATTATAAGCAATGGGTAGGTTCAGGGGGTATATCTGATCATTCCCCCATATACCTGGAGATATTTGGGCCACACCCGAAACCAAAAGCTCCATTTAAATTCAATCACACATGGATACAAGATCAGGGTTTCATAAAATTGGTCAATGACTTTTGGAAGGCACATCCCATTGACAGAGAGGTTTCCCTGGCAAAGGGTTTTTGTAATAACCTCACCTTGCTGAAGCATCTAACCATCAATTGGGAAAAGGAAAAGAACAGAAAGGAATCCGAACAGCTCACCAATATTGAAGCTGAGTTATTTTCTCTACAGGATGACTGGAATTTGGGATTCATCTCGGGGGAGTAAAAATCTCAATTGATTGAACTGGAAAACCAAAAAGAAAGCATCCTTAGACTAAGGGAGGAATCTCACAGGTTGAGAAGCAGAGTTATCGAGTTGAAAGCTGGAGATGAAAACTCAAAGTTTTTTCAGAACTATGCTAAAGGAAGGAAAGTCTCAAATACTATATGGAATCTGCCTCTACCAAAGGGGGGTCTTGCAGACTCATTAAATAATCTCTCCCAACTTGGCACTAACCACTTCAGAAGCATTTACAAATCTCCACCAGGAACAAACCTGGCAGAAATTATTAATGTGGCAAATCATTTTCCTAGATATGTAAATGAGGAAGAAGCCGAAGATCTTACGGCTCCAGTCACCATGGAGGAATTGGAGGGCACATTAAAATGGTTCAAGAAAGATAAAATCCCTGGCCCGGATGGATGGTCCATTGAGTTTTACCTAACCTTTTTTGAACTCTTGGGTCAAGACTTGCTGAGGGTGGTGGAAGAAAGCAGATCATCGGGATGTTTATATCATGCTATCAACTCAACATTCATAGCCCTCATCCCCAAGACTGACTCCCCTTCCTCTTTCGATGACTACCGTCCCATCTCCTTGTGTAACTGTATTTACAAAATCATCTCTAAGATTATTTCCAATCGTCTAAGACCCATCCTCTCCAAACACATTGCTCTTCAACAATTTGCTTTCCTGGAGGATAGACAAATCCATGAAGCCATCGGTTCTACCCAAGAGGCCCTGCATTCTATTTGGTCTAAACATCTGAATTTCATTCTCCTCAAGATTGATCTATCAAAAGCCTTTGATCAGGTTAGTTGGCTTTACATTAAAATGCTTCTCATTCATCTGGGTTTTCCATTATCTCTTATCAACTGGATCATGGCTTGCATTATGACCCCTACTTATAGTGTGCTCATCAATGGATCTGCCTCCCATTTCTTCCACTCTGAAAGGGGACTCCGACAAGGATGTCCTCTCTCCCCCCTATTATTCCTCATGGTCATGGAGGGCTTAATCCGTCAAATCATTTCTGCTAAAAGAGAGGGATCCCTCAGTAGTCTCAAGATCACAGATGATTTCTATCTTACACATCTACTCTTTGTGGATGATGTACTCATTCTACTGGATGGTATCATCCGAGATTCTCTATCCTTCTCCCGAATCCTCCAACTTTTCATGAAGGCTACTGGCATGATGGTTAACCAGCAAAAAATCCACGATCACTTTCACCCGATCCTCGGTAAACGAAGCTCAAATTGCTCATCAAGCCTTCCCATACTCCATTCACCCTATGGACAGGGGCCTAAAATATCTGGGATTCTGGTTAAAACCTGCGAGTCAAAGAATTGCAGACTGGGTCTGGTTAGTCAACAAATTGGAGAAAAGGCTAAATTGTTGGAGTCACAGATATCTTTCCAGAGCTGGATGGCTAGTTCTCATGAAATCGGTGTTGGAAGCAACCCCAGTCTTTTGGATGGCACTTTCCTGGATTCCTAGAAATATTCTCGCTCGACTTCAGCAAATTTGTAACAAATACCTCTGGGCTGGAAGCCAGGACAAGCGCATTTTTCCTTGGATTGGATGGCAAAAGATTTCACTCCCAAAAAGGTGGGGGAGCTGGGGCCTAAAGGATCTTCCTTTATTTGCAAAAGCAATGGCAGCAAAAATGAGTTGGTCGCTGCTAACAAGCCAGAACTTATGGTCTCGTTTATCATACCATAAATACATTTGGCCACAAGATATTCTTGATTGGGTAAGGCTCCCTAGTTGGAATAGGACAGGTATATCAACTATTTGGAAGGCCTTTCTATTCTCATTACCCCTAATTAGGGATAACCTGGTTTGGAGAATAAACGACGGATCTCTGGCTAGAATAGGGATGGACCCATGGATTGGTAGTGGAGGTAGGCATACCCTATCACAAGATCTGATTCAGTACCTACACTCTCGTGACATTACTGTAATCGCACAAGTTTCTGATCAGGGAAACTCCGGGATATTTCATCAAGCATGGAAGTCGGCGCATCAAATGAATCTGCCACTCAGATGGCATCAGGAATGGCAAGACTACAGAGCAGCTCTAACCGAATCTCACATAAGAATCAGAGACGGTCCAGATGAACTCGTTTGGAGTCAGGCAGAGAATGGAAAATATTCTCTAAAGGTCGGATATATCTCACTTAGCAGTCACAAAAAACCAGACCATATCCCGACCTGGTGGTAAAGCATTTGGAAACTAACAGCTCCGCCTAGATCAAAACTTTTTTTCTGGTGCATATTGAGGAATAAGGTACCTACAGGAGAACACCTAATACACAGAGCAATATATGGGCCGACTTGGTGCGTTCTGTGCAAAGACGCATCGGAATCCACAGAGCATCTCTTTTTGAGATGCAGTGCTACACTAGGATTATGGCGATCTCTCTCAAATCACATCACTTACAATGGAAATTGGGAAGGATCGGACCTGATCGAAGCTTGGGAAAATTGGGCTCAAAAACACAAGGGATCGAAATGTTCACTCCTCCCAATTCTTGTAAATTGGAAGATATGGAAGGCTCACAATCACTCTATTTTTGAAAACGGGCCTATCATCTGGCCATTGATCGAAGCTGCGATCACTGCTGCCTATAAGGAACTCCCTGACCCTCTGCCCCCAAAAGAACGCCATCCTCATCTGCCCCCTTTCATTGACAAAAACATCCCTTGGGCCTTCTTTGATGGGGCTGCAAATCATCAAAGCTATGGGGGTGGTTTTATATTACATTTGAATGAAAATCATTATTACACAGTAAAAATGGGCCTGGGCACAGGAACTAACAACTATGTTGAGCTCATAACCTTGCGACATCTTCTCCACTTTGCTCTACACCACCATTGCACCAACATCAATATTTTCGGGGATTCAAAAACTACAATAAATTGGTTCAATGGCATATCTGACTGTCACATACACACACTCAGCATCATCCTAAATGAAGTTTTTGTTTTCAAGGCAGCTTTTAACATCATCTCGTGCTCCCACATTTACAGGGAACATAACGGCCATGCTGACAAATTATCCAAGGAGGCCGCGTTGATGGACAGAGGCATATGGGAGATCGCAGAGGTGAAGGGACGGAATGAATACAGATATTTCCACCGGCCATACATAGACCAAGAATACCAGTATGCACCTGAATCTTAATTACCAAAAGGATTTTTGTTTTTTGTCATGCAGCCAGTGTTTATCTATGATGATCATAAAATGCATATTTTTGTGGGAAAGATACTGTTTTTTTTCTGCCTTATGGCAAAATGTATACAGTCTTATATGACATAACTATTTCCCAGAGAACTACATAGTGCTCTACACGATATATTTATGTAAATATGGAACACTATTATACACACAGTGGAAATCGCATATGTGTAAAGAATCTACAATATGTAATTTTTCCAATATTAATGAAAAATTATGGATTTTTCCAGTGGAATATATATATTTAATAGCATAATAATTAAAAAATAATAAATAATATTAGAACAAATAAAAAATCCAAGGAAAAGTAGTATTGATAAGCTATCTGATGACATCAATGAATCATATGTTGTACCCAGTATTAAAGCTTTGAGGACAAAGCTTCCGAAGGGAGAGGCTATGTTTATTGAATAGTTAAATTCATACATTAGCTAAATAAATAACTATATAATACTAAAGTAATTAAATGTTATTGTAGGTTAAATAAGTCATTAATTAAATGAACAGGCATGTCTAAAAGACATGCCCATTCACGAAAGGTCGCCTGCTGGGGTATAAAAGCAAGGTCCTCATTGTACGTTCAAATCATCTCATACATTTTATATATATTAATCAATTATAATTAAAATACCTCTCGTGTATTTTTTTTAAATTAAATCCTCAAGCTATCAGTTTTTGTGCTTCAGCATATTTTTTATGCTACAGATCATGAGGATATGTGTCACATCTCCTAATTGTATTGAAACTCTAAGAAGACATGTGTCTTATCAGTTCCTATTTTGATTAGGACTCTAGAGGTAGAGGGAAAGATTCATGGACTCTTATTAATGAGATGGTTTCTCATCCTTTTGTATAAATAGGAGATCTCTCTGCTTCATTTGTTAGCTTGGATTTTTAGTTCTTTAGCTTGGAGTTTGTAGTTTTTAATAAAGCTTTGATGTTCTCAACATGGAAGGAGATGTGAAGTAGATGTCATGGAGCATATTAGAATGTAAGATAGAGTAGATTTTATTTTGTAATTTTGCTTTGATTTCATTCATGTATGTCATTTTATTGCTTTCAAGTTTGATAGTTTAGATTTTCTATTCATGCAAGTGTGTTCAACTAATTAAATGTAGATTAGTTTTTCTTTACATGTTCTTGTATTTTCTTATTAGTTTTTTTGCATCAAGTGGTGATTTGAGACTTGCTTCCTCTACTGAACTTTAGTTTTTTTAATTCTGGTTGTTATGCTTTTATTTTAGTGAGATTTGTTTACTACTTTTTAGATAGCTTAGATATCAGTTCTTCATGCTATATCATGATATCTCTGGTGACTTTAGCTTAACCCCATTTTAGAAGTTAATTGGCGAGCTATATAGATTATAGGTAAAGTAATTGATTTTTCTTTCATTAGTCTGCAAGTAGATAGTTTAGATATCAGTTCTTCATACTAGATGATGATATCTCTGGTGCCTTTAGCTTAACCCCGTTTTAGAAGTTAATTGACGAGCTATACAGATTATAGGTGAGGTAATTGATTTTGCTTTCATTAATCTACAAGTAGATAGTTTAGATATCAGTTCTTCATGCTATATGATGATATCTCCGGTGCCTTTAGCTTAACCCTGTTTTAGAAGTTAATTGGCGAGCTATACAGATTATAGGTGAAGTAATTGATTTTATTTTCATTAGTTTGCAAGTAGATAGTTTAAATGTCATTCTTTCATGCCATGTGACGATACTTCTGGTGTCTTTATCTTAACCCCGTTTTAGAAGTTAATTGAAAAAATATTGGAATTATGGGTGAAATCAGTGACTAGTTTCCAGCTTCTTTATTTTTTTGGCTTTGAGTGCAGTAGTTTGGATTTTATTTCTGTGATTAGATGGACAGAAGAAACAATAACCTCATTTTCAGTACTTCATCTTTAATTTTATTTATGTAGCTGCATATTTACCCTTTTGTTCAAGTTCTGATTTCATAGATAGCATTTTTTGAGATCTTTGAAGTGCTAAGTTTGGAAATTACCACAAGAGGCATAAACCTTGTCTTCAATTCTACATCCATACTTGATCTTTAAAAGTATTCTTAAAACCTTAGACTAGGATTTCCATTTGCATTAAATAATTTAGGAGACCAACAGGGATAAAACCCCAAAACAAAATAAACTATAAAACAACGAAGTAAGAAAAAGGTTAACTAAGCACATATGGTGCACCACACTTCATCAGTTTACGATACTCGGATTGATAATTTATGTAGAGCAATTTAAGACGTTAAATTGACTAGACAGAGAGGTTTTGGCCCTGACAGAATTCCAACTTATTGTGTTCTTGTCTCTTTGTTATGGTAGCTATTTAATGAATAAAAGAATACACACTAATGTTAACAAGCTAAGAATTAATAGTTATCATGTAAATAAGACTCTCATTAACCCTGTGCCCTAGATTCTTCAACAACATGGACTTCATTAGACCTATTAACCGCCCATCTGACATATAATTACACCGAGTGTATGTATCTATTTAATAATTCAACACGGTCAAGGAAGGAATTTTTTGCTAAGAGTATTTTTGGTTAGTGATTATGGACATAAACATATATATCCATATTAATAAGGAGATATTTTTCCTTGTAGAAATGAAAATTACATAAAGAGTAGTTAGGTGCATGCACAACTTAATGTAATAGAGATGTTGTCGTGATGGGTATCAATATAAATATAAATATTTTTTTCTTAAAAAAAAAAGAATCACGCAAAGAGTATCCAAGTGCACTTACAACTTACTATGATAAAGATGTCATATGAATAACGCTTAAATTATCACATGTTGATTTACAAATAAAAATAAAAAAGTACTTATTCTTTTTTCCAAAGAAAAAAATAGTACCTATAACAAATAATAATAGTGATACTATATATAATGATAATATCATATATTAGTGAAAGAAATATACAAATGGAAATAAAAATATTTCTATGTATGCAAAAGAAGGATTTGATATGTACACTTGATATAAAAGTCTCTAATATAATAATATTTGATAATTTACATATAAATATAATAATAATCTCATTCAAGAATTGTGAATTTTATCACGATGGAAACCCTAATGCCTTCATCCATTGCCCTGTTTCTAGGAGGCTTTAAGCTTCAGGAATCTTGATTTTTTCTTAAACCCCCTCATTTTTGATCTAGGAGGATCTTTAAAAGTACTAGTGGCATGGTACAAAGTATCAAAAATTCAAAGTGGCAGAATATCTACAAACTTAGCATCAAATCGAAGTGCTCTTCACCCTGATTCGAACGGTGTGAACGACACTAGAATTCGAGCTTGTATGCAAAATTTAAAGCAAGTCAAATTTCAAGTTTGACTTGAACAGGTGGTAGAGAAGATGACGTGGCAGAATTCTCGGCGAATGGGGAAGCATCAAGTGGCATGCCACCATTGGCCCTGCATCTTGCTGACCGCAAAAGGCAGAGGTCTGCAGATTTAGGAATCAGCCCCTAGCACTACCGGGTTGCGATTGCGATATCACAATCACAGATTAGAGGCAAATCAACGGTTTCAAATTGGCCCCAAGAAAGAAAAGTTGTGATGTGATAATCGCATATCGCAATCACAGAGGGAAGAGCTTTATGAATCGACCTCGACAGAGTTAGGTTGTGATGCGATAGTCACATATCGCAATTGCAAAGGGAGCGACATTACAAAATCGGCCCCGACAGGATCAGATTGCCATTGCGATATCACATATCTCACATTGTACTGCGCAGTATCCCAATAACAAGTACCACCCCAGTTACGGCTGATTGTGATTTGCAATAGTGTATCGACACTGATGAATTATGGTTCTTCAGTCATAGCACTTTTGAGTTCGTTAAAGCCGCCAATTTAAGGAGTTAAGCATCTATTCTCTGTGTTTAAGTCGTCAGTTTAGGGAATTAATGAGTGGTTAAGAAGATAAGCAAGAAATAGTCTATGGATTTTTTTTTTGGTATTTTCACTATGTTTAATAGGGTTGTACCTGCGCGCTATTAAAGGACCGAGAATCTCTATGTATTGAAACAACATGCCTTCTATGTTTATCATTTTATTAACAGCCCGGTTCATGAAGGAATTTGCTGACCCAAAGTTTATATGGACTATCTGCATAGGATAAGGAGAGAGAAGCTGTGGGATTTCTCAGAATTCCATTGTAGAGAAGCGGCACCTGCTCCTCGCAGGTTGCTAGAACCTTTGCCTCAAGTATCTAAAGGTCCGAGAGGTGCAGGAAGCTCGATTATTAGAATTGGGCGTTTGGATAGGCGTTTCCACATGATTTTTCAATAGGATTTCAGTGATGTTGTCGGTTGCTAGAGCCGGGCTCTCCATTTGTCAGTTTTCTTCTAGATTGGAGGTATAAGGGTGTTTATGTAAAATCTACTTGTACTTCTTATCTTTTCATGCCACTTAATAAATGAAGGTCTCCCCATTGTTAAGTCAAGCCTGTAGACGCCAAATTGGACGAACTCCGTAATCAAATATTTGTGTCTTGATCTCATGCATGATTATGTTTTTACTCTTCATTTATAAAATTATGTTTCATGATTTTTAATAAGTTCAGTTACATGTAATTATGATGCCTCTATAAGAAAAAAATTCTTGGATCAAGTGGACCAGCGGAACAAAGAAGTGTGAAACGGAGGCCGAGGGTAGCAGGGAACCTTGAACATGAATGGAACCTAGCCAGGAAGTGGAACCATGATGCAGTGCTAGAGGTAGGAACCATGATTTGCTCTTATTTCGAGACAAAATATTCCTTGATGCCCGAAGATTCTCTAGGAAGGTAAATTTTCATTTTGTCAAAATGATATGAAGTTTACAGTCATTTTAACCGGAATTTTGTAGAGAACATGATGGTGAAATCAGAATCACCATTTGAGCAGCAGATTTACAGATTCTCGACAGAGCAGAATTTTTAAAGAATCTTGAGGGAATCTTTCTGATTCCTTGGAGGTTGAAATTCACTAGAGTCAGAATGCAGCCAACTTTATACTCAAAAGTCTCAGAGTCTCACAAGGATCATGATGGTGAGATCAGATTCGTGACTTGAGCAACAGAGTTCCAGTCAGACCAGAGAACAAAATCTTTGGAGAATCACGGGGAATCTAAAAGATTCCCAAAGGCCCAGATTTTGACAATGTCCGAATTCGACAAATGGATAGTCAATTTTACACCTCTTACAACAAAAATTCAGTGGTGCAGTCAGTTTTTGCAGTTGATCCTTCCATATTTTGGCAAACTTTAGAGGTGAAGGTACATGAATCAGTCATGTCATGTTTTCCTTCGTAATTGTTGAAATGATGTATTATATTTTGAGATCCCTATTTGATGTTATGTTGTGGAATTGATTTTGCCACATTATGTGAGATGTATTTAGCTTGTCATTCTATGTATTGTTGTGGAGACCCCTATGTAACTATGTTTAAGGAATTCTCATTGCCACATTGCATGAGATCATTTTAGTTTTTCATTCTGAGAGGAAGCCTTCTTGAGTGACAATTCCTATAAGCAGAACATCTCATGGAGAGAAAAGCCACTCTTGTTTGAGGGCATATGGACTTTCTATGAAAAAGTGTTGTCCATGTACATCATCATCATTTACAACATTATATGAAGCGGCCCCCACCATCTTGACATGGGCCCGGAGACGTAGTCCACACTGGACGAACTCCGTTATCAAATGTCTCATGTTTTGACTCGTTGATCATTGTCATGTTTTCTCTTGTTTAAGAAGGCACGCGTGGTTCTTTTATGCTCTTTTAAATGCAATTCTAACAAAATCATAGAAGTAAAAGATCTTGGATGATTTTGGTAGTTGAAGGTACCCAAATCAATTTTGGTCCTATTGCCACATATTTCTAAATAAAGGGGAACATTTTTTGTAGCAAGGATTTTCCTGCATCCAAGTTGAGGCCATTGTTCTAGATCTCTCAAATTTTTTGGTCTTCATGAGGCCAATATCAATGGATACCTTATGTATGCAAGTGAAATCTATTGATCTTGTCTCTACACTCACAACCAAAATTCAAGATTGGATAGGAATCCCCTCCATATTTATGTGACTCCTACATGGAGGTGGGCAACTTTAGGAAGAGAATTCACTTAAAGATTACGACATAGCTAAGGACACTTTAATATTCCTAGTTTCAAGGTTAAATGACAAATCCAAAGGCTAAGGTGCACCCTCTGCTTCTTAGTCTCGATCCTTTAAGGATTCCCTAAATCTAGGGCTCTCACAACTAAATCCCAAATATCTCTCAGGGGAAACCTTCATTATGGAATAGGAAGAAGATATCCCAAGTATTGAGATGGATCATCCCCAATCCATCATTTCTTGTATAACATATAAGTAACATGCCATTATTCTCTGTTTCAATGGGTTTTGGCCATCAAAATCTACACTTGGGGAATGGGTGCATTAGACCTGGTCCCCAAATACATGTATGTATTTTTGCTCGAATTGTTTCTTTGTGGTATATTTCCAAAATCTAGAGGATCATCAAAGGTTTTTTAATCAAGGACCTTGCTTTTGGGGCCGCTTTGGGCTCTCCTTTCAACCATGATTTCATGGATTTAGCCCTCTATCCATGATAGCTACGAACACTCCAATTTGGATATGAGTCCCTAATATGCCCATTCATTTGCTATAATTTGATATCTTAGTTGGTGTGGGAAACTCACTTGACCGTTTTATTAAGATAGAAGCAAACATGATTGAGAGGGGTATTATACATTTTTCTCACATATGTGTTGAGATCTCAAAAAAAGGTTTCATGACCAAATCCTCATCAATTGTAATGACCTAGTTTATTTGCAACTGTGAATTATGAAAACACAACTTTTTGCTATAAGATTTGTAAATAGTCAAGTCATCTTCAGAATGCCTTCCCTTCTTAACAAAGGCTTTATCCCCCTCTAAATTCCAATAAAAAGAATCGAGGATGGAAAGACACAAAGGATCTAAGATTTTTTATCCCACAGACAAGACAACATGCAACAACAAAAAGCTTCTAAAACCAAATCAAGTCCTTCAGCCTCAACTCAGTCACACACAAATCCCTCTCATCCCTTAGACGTTGGGATACACCCACCAAATGGAGATGCAAGAGACATAGCCATGATATCTTCTTCATCAACGAGTGGGCACAATCATTTTCATGAGTCAGATCACTCAGATACTAATGATGAAGCAACAAATATTGCAGAACCTACGAAAATGGAATTATCTCAAGGAAATGAAACCATTGTATCCCCTTCATCTATTTTGATAACTTAGAATGGATTGATGTTCGTAAGAAAAAATGAAGAAAGTACCTTTAGAAAACCTTGTGATCATTCCTATCCCTCAAGACCATGACTATATTTAATATATTGACATTGTCAATCTTAGGTTAGCTTGTTTTTTGATTTTTGGATTTGATTGGATTTCCCCAGGGATTGACCAATCCAAATTTCTCAATTTTTATGTAATCTCAAGTTATCTTGTCTTTTAATTTAGATATTGGTTGGATTTCCCGTGGGATCGATCAATCCAAATTTCTTAGTTTTCATGTAATTTTTTGATAAGAAGGTAATATAATTTTTAATTCACAAGAACTAAAATAATAATAAATATATGTATAATTTGTGAGTTCTTAGTTGTATGAGGTTTAGTGAGACTACATTGAACTTAGATCTATCTTATATAATGAAAACATTCATATTTCAAGAGATTTCACGCGTGTCAATGCTTAATAGATTTAGAGATATTATAACCAATTTAACACATTTTAAATAATAAAACATTTAAACATGTTTTAAATAACAAAAAAATACACCTCAAAATATTTGATTCCTCATGTGTGTATATATTAATTTTCTTTTTGTTAAGTCATCTTATATATATATATTATATATATATATATATATATAATATAACCATTTTTTCCTTTTCATTTTGATTTATAAGCATCACATACATAATACATTCCATCCTATTAAGATAAAATACACCTTCTTTTTCTATACATATCATAATAAATTAAAAAATATTTTAATCATTTTGATTTTATCATATAAATATAAAAAAAAATCTTTTTGACAAATTGCCCATTCTTTGAGTCTTACTATTAATCTAGATCCATCTTAACTCTGGATCTATTAAGTGTTGAGAGGATCAAACCCCTCAGTTACAAATCTCTTTTTTGATGCAAAACTTGAGAACTGAGATATTTATTCCTCTCAAGGCTTGATAGATACACTGATTAAAATGGATCTAAGTTTGTGATATATATATATATATATATATATATATATATATATAGAGAGAGAGAAGAGAGAAGAGAGAGAGAGAGAGAGAGAGAGAGGGGTACTATAAGGAGGTGATCAACCCCACTCTTGCTAACCAGAATTATCTCTTTTTCTTGATTAGTGCTAAGAAGAAAATGAACATTGTGAAGATAAGAACTAACTCCGATGAGCTTCGAAGTGAAACTGGGTCTTGGTCTATCCCCAAAACACCTTGGTAAGAATAATATGTTAGTTGTGTGACACTAAGAAAATTGAAGATGAAAAGCACTTTCTCTTGGATTGTTTGGCCTTCACATGGAATTGGGTGTTGGTCTATCCCCAAATCACCTTGGTAAGAATAATCTATTAGTTGTGTGGCACTAAGAATCCCTTAAGCAACAAAGTAATGAAATGACGGATAATTTTTCCTAGATCCTTTGGTGGATACCGATAGGTGACACATCTTCATCCAACAACCACTTTGAAGGTGCCACCCCTTTTAAGGTACAAGTTGATTTTGATATTCCTATATTCAAAGGAAAGATAGATGTAGATGCTCTAGATAAATGGTAAAATCTATTGGAAGGATATTTTTTCGGTCCATAATTTTCCAATAGAGAAACGATTACTTTTGCTTCGCTTAAAGATGGCCCCCACGTCAAGGACTGCTGGGAAACATACTATGAGAAAAGGGCCACAAAGGAGTCTGCACTATTTTCATTTGCATCCTCTTGGAACTCTTTTAAGGATGTTGTTAAGGCACAATATTACTCCATTGGATGCTATGAAGACAAATATATAAAATGGACCACACTGCGGTAGGAACGTGACTAAGAAGTCTCAGAGTTCATGAATATATTTCATATCTTATGCACTAAGTTGGGTATCAAGGACTCTGAGTGTCATCTGGTTCTTAAGTATCATGCTTGTTTTCACAAATACATCCAGATGGAAATGGAGTTCCTGGACATATCCTTGCTTGGTGCAACATACCATTATGCTACCAGAATCAAGAAAAAATTTAAACATAAGAAGTAAGACTTTAGATCTATGAATCCGAAGTAGGGAAAGGGCACCCCCAAACCATAGAACAAAGGAAAGAGCCAAGGTGGAATACTCAGACAACCCATCGAATCCACAAGAAAATAATAGTAATGGGAAGACGAAGAAAGAAAATGGAAAGTGGTCCTAATTCCATAAGAGCCCCATTCATAATAGAAATGAGTGTTGCACAAAGAAGTCACTAGTGACCAAGATGAAAGCTTCAGAGTCAGATGCATGTTTCGACTTTGAACCAAAATTTGACAAAGGGAAACAAATCATCGATGCAAGACCCAGTGCCATTGTTGCTACCACCAAGGTCTAGCAAAGTGAGCCTGAAGATTTGGAGGAAGGTGAGCATCTTGTCCACTCAAATGTGGGTGAAGGGGGCTTCGTTGTGTTTCATGGTTGATATCAGGATTCAAAAGAACCTCATCTTAGCAGAGGTTATTAAGCGGTTGGATTTACTGAAAAAACCACACCCACAACCATAAACCATGTGGTGTCTTCACCAAGGGCAAGATCTTTGCGTCAACAATTATAGTGTCACCTACCCTACCACATCAAGCCTTTCATAGATGAGGTATTGTGTGTTGTTGTTGCCCTTGAAGTTTGTGATGTTTTGTTGGGCCAACCATACTTGTGGAATCATCATGTTGTGTATGAGTCTGGACCTCATACTATTATTATTACTTTAGGTAAAAAATTGTATAGGATACCCCGCTTGCTGCCATTTCTTTGATCTCCACTAAGAAATGTAGTAAGATCATCTCCTAGGCTAGGAATTTTTTCTTCCTCATATTTCATTCTCAAAGTAAGGAGAAGATCATGGCCACATCCATGGCTTCCATACAAGTCTCCTTTGTGCAGCAAAGGCAAGTGGATAAGGCTGTGGAAGAATACAGAGACATCTTCTCCTCACTCACAGGGGTACCTTTACACTATTAGGTCAAGCATTCAATTGATCTAACCCTTAGCGCACCTCTACCCAATGGGCCAATCTATATTTTATATCTTATGGAAAACAAGGAAATTAAATAGTAGATCCAGGAGCTACTACAAAAAGGACATATCCAACCAAGTTTCTCACCCTATGGGAGACCAATTGTACTCATGTAGAAGAAGGATGGGACTTGGATACTCAATATTGATTATCGAGGCTTGAACAAAATCATAGTTAGGAACATTCACTTGATTCCGTGAATGATGAACTTCTTGAGAAACTTAAAGGGGCCAAGTACTTTAACAAGATTGATTTGAAAGTTCGATTATCACAAAATTCCAATAGAACCTAGGGATGTGTGGAAGACTACTTTCAATTCTAAGGACAGTATTTTCAAGTGGTTAGTCATGCCCTTCGATTTAACAAACACCCTCGCAACTTTCATGAAGTTTATGGATGACATCTTGCGACATTTCACCAACTCATTCGTGGTTGTATATCTCAATGACATCCTCATCTTAAGCAAGAGTCAAGAAGAGCACTTGCAACATATTCAACAAGTCCTGCGTACACTGTGGAAACACAAGCTATGTGCTAACTTGGAAAAATTCTCCTTTGGCATGGAAAAGTTCCAATATCTGGGTTAAATTATTGATGAGTAAGGTGTGCTAATTTCTACCGAAGGTTCGTGTTGGGGTTCTCTCATATCACTTGGACCTTAAGTCAAGTTACCAATGGTGGAGCAAAAGTTACTTTTTTTCGGTTTGAGTCACAACATAAGGAATTTGTTGAACTAAAAAGCTACCTTTTTTTGCACTGGTCCTCACCTTACTAGACTTGCAACAACCATTTGAGATTGAGATAGGTGCCTCTGACTATGTTATTGGTGCAGTCCTCACTAAGTAAGGGAATCCAATGACCTATCACAATGAGATACTCTCTGATCTATTTGGAGATACCCCACCTATGATAAGAAGACGCATTCCATTGTGCAAGCCTACCGACAAAGGAAACATTACATTTTGGGGAAGGAGACAATCATCTGCACAGATCACCGGCCTCTTGAATCATGCAGACACATGGGAAGTTACAGAATGATAACCATCAGAAATGGTCCACATATATGTAACAATTCCATTTGAACATTAAATACAAGAAGGGTAGAGCCAATCATGTTGCAGATTGTCTCAGCCAGCCCCTGATTGTGGCACTAACCATTGTTCTCAAATCTTGTGGGCACAAGACCTATGGATGGATGCAACTATATAACAATAATCCAGAATTTTCCACCACATACCAGATGATGATGGAAGGAAAGCAAGTTCCAGACTTCCACCTCTAGGATGCACTATTGTGCTACTTGGGACACCTTTGTGTTCCTTTAAGTGAGCATGCCAAGTTCACTTGGGAGGCACATTACAGTTGGGTAGCAGAGCACTTTGGCATGGAGAAGACAACGATGATATTGCATAAGCATTTTTATAAGATGTTTGTAAATATATCATGTCTCGCATTGCCTGTGTTATTTCTAAGCCAACCATTAAGAAGACAGGCCTGTACACCCCTCTACTTACTCCTATCGGCCTTCAGAGTCCATCTATATGGAATATATGCCCAACCTTTCTTCTACCAAGCATGGTAATGACTGTGTGATTGTGGTCATTGATATATTTTCTAAGATGGCCATATTGACTGCTTACAAGAAGAGTATCACAATAGAAGCCAATGCCAATCTCTTCTTCGAATGGGTGTGAGTACATTTTGATATATCATAGACCATCATATTAGTCAAGATAGCAAGTTCCTAAGCACATCCTGGTCAAGCCTCTGGTCATTGTTGAACATCAAGCTCACCAAGTTGACTGCCTTCCACCCCTAGACTAATTATAGCCAAATAGTGGTCGTCAACAGAATGATCATGCACATATTACACATGTACAACTTTAAGCATCCACGAACATGGAACGAGAGTCTCCCTTATGTTCAACATAGCTACAATAGAGTTCTCCATAGCTCAACTGGTCACAACCCTTTTTAAATGGCCCTAAGATTCTAACCATTGTGTCCTATTGATGTTACAATGCCCTTTGGATCTACAAGGGAAGAATTTGCACATGTGCAATCCGAAGTTGATAAATACACCAAGTTTATTGAACACATTCAACACATCTACTAGTAGGTTCATAATATATTGCATAAAGCCGATACTAAATACAAATAACGTCATGGTTAGCACTAGGCATCACACAAATTTTAAGTGGGAGACAACGTTTAGTTGCATTTTCAGAAGGAATGACTTGTAGGGCCCATCGGAAGCTTCAACCACTCCGCTATGGGCTTTACAACATCACCAAGGTTGTGAGCGATAATGCTTTTGAGCTTAGTATCCCCCCCTTCCTTAGCCTGCACCCAATGTTCAATGTGGACCGCCTTCAACCATACAATCCACCATTGTTGGACACATTAAAAATTGCAAAGCAACTGAAACTGACAAAGCTCAACCCACATTGCATTGGACAAGCCACGACTAATTAGATCATGGACACAAACATTAAGAGCACTCGCCAACAAAGGATCCAACTATGCCAGGTTGTTAAACTAGGCCAACTCCTGCACCAAGGCAAGTGGCTCACCAAGAACTAAGTTCAACAGAAGTTTGCTTATCTCATGTAGGCACTCAATGCAATAGAGATCATTACTTCCTAAGGGGGGATCATTGATCTAGGTGGATATTGGTGGCCATCCACCTATTCCATTGGATCACAACATGATTTTCCTATTTTAGTGGTTTTCAGGTCCTGAACTTCCAAAAACATTTTGAGGCCTTACATGACGTTTTTTTGGGGAAATAAGGAAACATGGGTATCTGAATCAACCTTACAGTTGAAAGTTGTTCTCCTTGGATAGACCTTTCTAACATGCTATCATGCGCACCAAACAAAGATCATATGCCAAAGTTACAACCCCGAGAAGTTGGCATTCCAACTTACCCCATCGGGGCCCATAAGCCTTTGGCACTTCATCTCCTATGGTTAGGGTTTTGGATTTTTAGGGTTTCTCATTATTTCTTCATGATAAAAAATCTTTTGAGCCTCATTGTAACAACATTTAGGAAAATGAGTAGTAGTCACATCTCTTTAAGAGATAAGCTATCAACATTGTTTTCATTTTGCATGTAAACAATTTCAACATTTGTTATTCATTGAAGTTCAATTTCACTGTATCTCTATGTTTCTATTTTAAATTTATATTTCATTTCATTCCTTCATAAATTTAGATCACTCTATTACATAAGAATACCATAGGTGAAATCATGGGTTGTCAAAACATGGAACCCAAAAACCACCAATGATAAATTTTATTTTATTTTATAACTATTAATTATAATTATTAATTTTTATTTTTATGTAATTTTACAAAGTCAAAATGTTTACATAACAAGACAACGCTGACCATTACAACATCTCTTCCATATTGGGCTCGAGAGACACAATGACTAGTCAATCATGCCCCTTGGAATTGAATCTAGATGGATGGGAAAACAAATCATACTTCCATTACAACATCTCTTCCATATTGGGCTCGAGAGACACAACAACTAGTCAATTATGCTCCTTAGCGCTGAATCTAGATGGATGGGAAAACAAATCATACTCCCAACCATTAGAGGTACCAGCCTAATTACACTACATCTCTTCAAAAATTTAATAGTCAAATAGACACAAGTCCCTTGTCTCTTAAACGGGAAAAAAATTATACATCAATTTTTACTCTTTAATTTAACTATAACCTTATAATTAAATTATTATTATTATTATGATTAATGTAGTAACATAACATAGTTTTTTAACACTTAGTATTTTTTTTTGGTAAAATATAATTTAAGTTGGTAAAACTTTTGATAACATAATTTTTTTTGCAATTAACATAAAATTTTACTTATTTGTTTTCAAAAGTGGGAAAACCTATCATAACTCAGTGGTCAACCCAATTGTGAGGACAATGTCCTCATCTCTGACTGCTATTAGTGAATATAGGTTGGCTCATCACCATTATTCAAGAAAAACCTGAGGACAACGTCCGCATCTCTAACTGCTATTAGTGAATACAGGGTGGCTCATCACCATTATTCAAGAAAAACCATGCCACCTGCAATAATCCACTAGTGATCAGTAACTCCAAACCCAAAAATTTTACTCACTTATCAAAAAAAAATTAAATTAAAAAAAAAAACCCAAATTTTTTATTATTTTCCAAAAAAAAAAATTTATGATTTTTTAGTCTTAAACATGATCAAACGTATGAATCAATGTTCGGCCACCCACACTAAGGGTGTGAATGATGGTTTTGCTCATAGGCTTGAGATACGTGAGTGGACACTTTTGACTTGAGATGTGACGTTTCGTGTGCTTCAATAACGGTCACTAAAAAGCATCGTTGGCAGTGGCACCGACCACGGTTAACGGGAAGTAACAGCATCGTAGGCGCCGACCACGCCTAACCGGTATCCGATGCTTCAACTTAAACCTTTTTCATTAACCCTAGTTCGCTTTACTAACCTATTTAATCGTAATATTATAGAAAACGGAAAATGGCATTTAATTAATAATAATAATTTTTAAAAAAGGGAAAATCATATTTAATTAATTTCAGCTGATTTATTTTTTTCCATTTTATAAAAGGGACAGGGGATCCGTAGAATTTGAAACGGGTGTGCCACTCTCTGAGAAATGGTCGCTGTAAGCAGACAATCAATTAGTGTTGAATGGGCCATTTTTCTCTTTCTTACTCTTCTTCTTCAGATTCAGAGCATGAAAATGCAGTGGAAGAACTCTTATCTCAGTTTCTTGACGAAGAGTTGCTTAAAATCACCACCAATCCGGTCGGAAGCCGGGGCTCTGCACGTCAGGGCCTCGACCCAGAGCTGGAAAGCAGGTATGAAAAGCTCAAGGCATCGGTCTCGAACCTCAGACCTCCTGGTCCACCTCAAAGTCTAGAAGGATGTCACAGCCGTCTTTCCCAGTCGGCAGAGGCTAAATTGCCTGGAAATAATCCATCGTCCTCCCCAGAGTCGCCAAGGGATTCGAACTCGAGCCCCATCAGCAAGGGGTGCAGCACGTCTGCTGCGTCTTCGCCTCAGGGGAATTCGAACTCGAGACCCCCTAAGAAGACTTCAAGAACATTCGTGGCGTCATCACCGTCTGTGCGCTCTCGGAGATCGTGTTCATTGTCGCCTTCTCCTCCCAGGGCTTGTTTCTGCGGGTCTCCGAAGAAGCTTTTGAGAAGTTTCAGCTCGAAGAGATCCTCGGGTTCCAGTAAAATGAAGAAATCTGAATCCCATATTAGCGAAGATGAACTCACGGCTGCTGTCGTTTCTGAGAAGTCGAAAATGAGGGCTCGGAATAAGGACAGGGTCAGGGCGAAGGACGAGCTGGACTCGCTGTCTGACGATGAATTTCTGACGGATTTGAGTACTTTTTCATTGAAAGGCCATAGGAAGCAGCTCAAGAAAGTTCTCAAGGAAGAACAGAAGGTGAACCGAGATGCAGAGGATTTGGTCAAGTGGGTGAAGCAGGCCTCGGCTAGGATAGACGATAGGGTTTTAGATGACTTGCTTTCTGATGAAGAAGAATTCAAGTAAGAACACTTAATATTATTTGCATGAAAGGTGGAGAGAATGATCTGTTATGCAGAAAATCATTGCAGACTTTGATCCTGTCCATTGGTTTGCGCTCTGTAAATTGGCATAACGATACGTAAAGGTATGCTAAGCAGGAAATTCAATTTTGTGTAAATGTTTCTGATAAGGATATTTTGATTCCGGGGATTGATGTAAAGATTATATATGACAGATCTTTCAAACACCTATAGTTCCTCTATATTTTATGTTACAATGTAAAAAGGGATTTGGAATGGGTTAATAATGCTTGTAGTTCCTCTATATTTGATGGATACTTACAATGTAGAAAAATATTTGGAAATGGGTTAATAAATTGGGTTACTGTTTTGAACCAATTTTACTAATGTACATTTGCATTTTTGCAAAACCTGTTAAGAATCACTAATTGGGTATTTTGTGTTGCCTGTAGTGTAATAGACTATCTGAGATCAATTAATTGTTTCTCTCAGTTTGACAAAGTTTCAAATCATGGGTGTTCATCCCGTGCTTTCCCTATGTTGGCAACAACACAAGGTTTCAAGTTTTATGATGTACATACTGGAGTCTTTGATCTTGATATACATAACAAGATCTTTTGATTTGGAGAGTGTGGCTTTGGAAGGTCCATGCCATATTTATCATTTTGGGTAATTGGCTATTCATTTGATGAGGTGTCCACACGGGAATGGATTTTTTATTGACATAATAGTTGATTAGTTATAAGATGAATATAAGTGCTTGTTTGGCCTTCCCTCCTCTGTAAGATGATGTGTTGTGTAGGTGTACCAGTGCGAATAATAAATACTAGTGAATAACTAAAAGGATCATAAACAGTCCAATATCTCATGTTTGGAATCTCAGAATAATTTTTACTACTATAAAATCTCTTCTCTCCTCATCCAGTCTCGAAAAAAAGGGATAAAAAATGAAATTGCGTGTAAATAAGTCTTTTTTATGATGGATTGGATTGATATTTGTAAAATTCCATGTGGTTTGCCTTTATCTTTTCTGTTTTATCTGAATTTCTATTGAGGAAGAAATATTTTTATAATCAATATAAGGAATATAAGTGTCACTTTTACTGATGAAGAAATATTTTTATAATCTATAGGAGAAATATATATGTTTCAGTTTTTGAGGAGATTTTCAACCACAAAGCTTGAAGCCATTATATAAGCTCAACCTGCCATATTGTAAGAGGATAACGACATTTCTCCCGACTTAATCTGTTTTCTCACTTGACTTGTACTTGAATTCTCAACATATACCTCCTTAAGGATGTGCTTTCACTGTCACACTTGATGCATCCCTGAAGACAGCCACTTTAGTTTAAATTAAGGATGTACAGAGTCGGTCGAAAGTTCTTTTTCAGCATAATATGGTGAATCCCATATTGAACTTTGTCCTTGCCATAGAATTCTAGGCTATTGGTGAAAGGGGGTGAGTACTGGACAGTTATCCTCGGCGATCACTATATACAGGGTTTGTCAAGTTGGGGTTTGCCTGAACCTATGGAGTTAGATTAGCTTGCATAACTTGAACTTGTCCTATACGAAGATCTTTTACAAGTTAGTTGTTCGGAATTACAATTTTCTTTACAATTTTCTTTAAATCAAAATTTACGGGTGTTAGTCAATGATGGTATTGTGAGATATAAGGATTTATGAGAGGTGGTTAGTCTATGTCACGAAACACACTGTTCAACAATCTTTCCCAATGCGAGCTGGGTGTGTATCGAACTCGTGACTTATGCTCTGATACCACTTGTTGGGAATCGCGATTGCTGTTAAACCCCAAAACCTACGGGTGTTAGTCAACGATTGCATTGCCAGAGATAAGAATCACAAGAAACAGTTAGTCTATGTCACGAAACACAAGGGAAGTATTGGTTTATCCAATGTCCAACATTAATTAACTTGGTGCAGTTTAGAAATAAGACATACTGTCCATCATCTCTACATGAGGAACCGCATAAATTTTTTTAGTGTCTGACATTTCGAACTTCAGGTTAGGATCATCATCAGGCAATTGCTTATTGTGTAATCTGGCATGGGGAGTCATTATTCATGTAAATGAACATCTGCAGAAATGGCACCCTGAAATCGATTGGCGTAGTAGCCTTGGATAGTGGCAGGCTCTTGCGAATAGTGCAGCTTAGAAATAGGACATGCTGTCCATTAGATCTTCACTTGAAACTGTAGAAAAGGATTTTGTGACTGATATTTTGAACCTCAGATTAGGTTCATCGCCAGGACAAAAGGATATGTAAATACTACTGGGCGATTGCTTATTGTGTAATCTGGCATTAGGGTCATTATCATATCGAGCCTCTTCTTCCTGGTGGTTCTAGTGCCTTATTTTCTCGAGGCATGTTTACTGCCTACAATATTGTTTTGAACTTGCGGTACTTTGAAATTGAAATGGAGTGACAGTTGTGTATTTTGGATTTTTATTTGTACGCTTTAGATGGGTATTATCGGCCATGTTTATAGGCATTTCTTGCATTCTGTGCTGTAGTGTACTGCCTATTAATCTATCGCAATCTGATCGGATTAAATTTATCCTTCTATTTATGCGTAAAAGATTTTCATGTTGCAATCAAATACAATTGGATCGGATTTCTTTTTACAATAATAATGGCTCTGCACTACCAGATACAGTGTTGATTATTGGCCCAGGTGGGTGCATAAGTTAGCTCATAGACCTTTGGATTTGGATTGCTCTAGAGACAGGCACAGGCATTTCCAGAACAATTAAGCTCACAATGACCACTCGCTCCTTAAAGAAAATTCAGAATCACTTGGTCTTTACTCGGTGCAGCGCTATCAGGACCAAATCGATTGACCCCCAAAGCTCGATACAAAACCAGTCAAACAGAAAATACATAAATTCCAAACTAGTTTAGATAGCCGGTTCCGACTGGCCAGTTTGCCTGTTCCAGTCTGGAGTATAACAAAGTACAGTGAATTGTGCTTTTGAACATTCCGTTTTATGCGTGTACTGGCTGTTTGATTATTGTTTGTTTCTCTAAAGCTGATATCGTTGAGTGGAACACATCCTTTGGTAACAGGGGAACGCACATGCTATTTCTGTTTGCTCCAAAGCTAATATTGTTGAGTGGAACAAGTCCTTTTGTAACATGAAAAGACATGTTATTTGTTGTTCCTATGAAGCTGATATTGTTTAGTTGCTTAGTGGAGCAAGTCCTTTGGTAACAGGGAAAGACACGCAATAGGTTTTTCTTCTCAATGAAAGTATTTGAAACAGCCATTCAGAGCTGCTTGTGATTTCTTCTTTGGTTTGTTGTCAAGTTGAATGGATACACTACTTGGTTATACGTCTAGTTTGATACCTTCATTATACTTTAATATAATGTTTAGCACTACTTTGTGATACCTTCTTTGGCATTTTTGAAAATTGAATGGAACAGAAATAGAAAGCAGAACATAATAATACACAACTTGGTTTTATATCTAATTTGATACCTTCCCAATGTTTACCTTTGGCTTATTTTCTAATTGAATGAAACAGAAATCTAACCTGAAACAGAAATCTAACCTGACTTTTATGTACCCCAGGTCCAAGTGGACTCAAATGTGCAAGTATATGTCACTTTGTTTGCCAAGTCTTGGAACACTCAACCACTTAGGTTTAACTGAACTGTGTACTAGTGCCCAAGGTGTTCTAAACTTTCATCCACCCATTACAGCCACCTCACTCGAACAATGTCCAGTCTTGCCATTCCATGTGCTTGAAGTCATGCTGAGCCATAATTTATCTAACTTTGTGATGTGCTGATCTAAATTTTATCCACACAAAGACAATTGGCTATCGGCACAAACTCTGTGGTGATTGGAATAGGCAAGGATTGAGGTTGCGAATGAGGAGAGAGATTGGGTTGTTGGTGTGAGAGGCCTATGCCATCACGATTGGTGTCCATATCTACGTTGATATCAAATTGTAAGGCTACATATGAAATGTAAAGTTGCCATAAATATATATATAAAATTTTTTACCTATGTTTAACTTTTTGCAAGTGACATGTTGAGTATATTGTTGTAATTGGTTGGTGACCCATAAATAGTAGTGGATATTCCATCGGGCAATTCATCATAACAGGTTTAATAAAATTCAAAATCTGTACTATGAGGGTTACTTTTCCTTAGATTTTTTGGATTTATTAAATTATTGTTTTCTACTTATGATGCAATATATAAAATGTGGAAAATAGAGAATAGATAAACAATCACTCACAAACCACAATAATATCGATATATGACCGAACCCATTTTATAGGTAACCCAACTGGAAGTGAGGCTGCTTTGCTCTCTCTTTCTTTGGAAGGAAATTGTGCAAATACAAAAGAATGAGATTTGTGGGTCGTGGGCTGCTATAGAACACAAACCCTCTATGTTTTGCTCTCTCTCTATCCACTCTTAGCTACTTTGCTCTTTTATAGAACAAAATGCACTAGAATAGAATCAAACCCCTTTCCTCCTATTGGCTCAACTATAATAACATAGCCCAATAGTCAACTAAGGATTAAAATTGACCCATTCAACTCTCAATATCAGTGTTATCGGAATTAGTCGGTCTAATTGGTTGGAGGGCAAAAGCCAGTTCAGACTGGTGAATTAGACCGTTTTTCACCGGTTTGATACTGAACCAACTAGTTCTTGTACAGAATTGGCTGGTTCACTATTGAATTGGCCTTTTTTCATTGAATCGAACTGACGGAATGCAATTTTTGTTTGAAGTAATGATTTATGATTAGGAAAGCCTAGTATTTGACCATATTGCCCTACTAATATTGGGCCAATTAGTGGTGACATTCTCCTTTATCTTTCATTTTTGTCCTTTTACTTAAATTTTTAGCATTACCATGAATTGACATAGGCTGTTAAGAGTGGTTCCGAAGTCATTGGATTTCATATAGAGAAAGTAGTATTTTAAATCCCACTCAAAATCTAGCAGACTTGAAAACTTTTTAGGATTTCAAGATTGGGGGAATTGCAATGCTTCCATTGGTTTTTTTCATCTACGAGGGTATGGAACTAACATTTAATCAAGAGCACCAATCCTTCTATGTACCTTGATGTTAGTGGCATTGATTGTTGAACTCTCCTTATCACGATCCTATTAAAAATATACCCATCACTCAAACAAAATCTTGAATTGACATGCTAAGCATTTTCTATCTTATTTTAATGCTTAGAGGGTAATATTGATGATGAAGTTCCCAATATAGGCAAAGATTTTGATGATATGTAAGTATTTGTTTTAGCATGAGTTTCTGAGGATGCGAAAGGCCATCTAGGGTCTATTTGTGGATATATTTTCAGTTTAGAGTTGGATTGCACTCTATGTTATTTTGGTTATGTGAACCCTTACGTTCTATATAAATGAGAACTTTTGCTTATTTGTGTATAAATGCTTTGGATTCATATGGATGCACATGAATATATATGTTTATTTTTATTTTTAAATTTGAATATTTTGTGTTTTTGGTTCACTGATTTTTTGGTCTGATTTTTTTATTGGTTCTCGGTCTCGGGGGTCTACCGATTTGGTATGATAACATTTATTTATGTGAAGTCTATCACATCCATCAATCCATATAAAATCCCTATAACAATTTTGATTTTGAATAGAGATGAAGTAAGCCATTAATAGCTCAATAAAACAAAATAAGCCATTAATTTCCCACATGTGTGAGTTGAAAACCCTATCCAAGCATGGTGTCATGCCCTTTTTGGGCTAATAAGGCTTCAAAAGTACAATCTAAAGGTTGGATGCATCTTCAATCATCATGATCAACCATAAATTAGGTAAGAATCACCAAATCAAGCCTCAAAACATCCCCATGTCTGAAATCTAGCTTTGGGTGCCTTGGGTCATCTCCATAGGTGATATCAAGACAATATGGTGCAATCTCTCTCCAACGTTGGGGCCCCATGACACAGTACAAGCCCTCTTTAATCATCTTGGGAATGATCATCATTATCTAGACCCTGAATCAAGGCACACTCATCAAATAATGTCAAGGCTACCCTGGGGGCATGCTAGGTCTATTGGGGAACATCAAAAATCGCCAATGCTAAGCAAAGAGAGCTCAATATTTCAGCATCTGAGGGTGCTCTAGGGTGTAGTCAACTGTCAAGATCATCAAAGTGTCCAATGCTCTGTTGTGGAAAGGAAATGTTGCACCTGCAAGGTCATTACTGCTCTCCATAAGTGAAGTACAACTTGGGTTTCATGTGGAGTAGGCATGGAATGAGTGTGTTTTAGGGTCCCACCCTAACCCCCTTATTTATGTAGTGGGATCACGTCATAATAAAGAGTCAATAAAACCCATATTAATAATTGTAAGTGGTTAACCCGCTATTAATGACGGGACCACAGTTAGTTGCAAAGGGGCCTAGTATTAGATAGATGGTATTAATAAAACCCATGGTATTGATCCATGGTATTACATGTATGAGTCATATATAAAGGATAGAGACTCCCTGCGAGGAGCATCATGTCTTATTTTTGAATCGAGCTCTGCTCTATTGGAGGTTGCCCCCTCGAAGAGGCCAGTGAACATTGCTTTCTGAATAATAAAATATTTGCTGTTGACTCTCACTGTTCTATGTTCTGGGTATTTTTCTTCGCATGTTCTGTATTTGGGTATCTTTTGCAGGTTAAAAGCATAACAAGTGGTATCAAAGCACTTTCCAGGGCTGGTGGGATCTCCATTTCTTAGCAAATTTTTTTTTGGCTAGAGACGTGTTCCAGCGTCTTTAAACCACGGGATCTGTCGTTGAGCATATAAACCTGTGGATTTGGGGAGGCATGCACGCAGGAAATACAAGAGGTGGTCATGCTTGTTAGACTCCCTTGTAACCCCTGTGGGTACCCCTTCGAGTAGTAGCGCATTAGATAGAACCGCGTGCGCACTGTCTTCCACGTACCTTCTGGGTATATCGGAAGCCCCCTAGCTCCTCTGCAACCTAGCCATAGATAAACTGTCGGCCGTCTTGCTGCTACAGTACACCGAGAACAACACTCGGAGAGATTACTCGCCCGTACGATAGGGTAGTCAGGTTGTACGACTAAGGGTACAGTTGATCCTCCTTAGTTAGAGCCCTGAAACATTGGGTCGAGTACTACTGTCAAACCCTTATGTATATTGCGATTTGTAGCACCTGACACTCCTCGAGACCATAGTTCCCTTTTCTATCTTGGGATCACGCATCATCTCTGCCAGATCCGCTCGCGCAAAAGGGTGCAACAGCAACAGACAGCGGTCCGATCTATTAGATCCATCAGATCCGCAGTAAAAATCTGTTACGCCACTCAAAGCTATCCGATCCGCCATTCAGATCTCTCAGATCCACCTGATCTGAGTAGTTGTGTGGGGTTCCTATACAGGAGCATGATTTTCACAGGACTTTTGACAGCATTGACATTTTGAGGATTCGGCGATTGCAGTATCTCCTGGGGCGCTTATTGGTGATCTAGCCCATTAGAATCAGGACGACGAGCTGAGCATGGTGGTACCATTCAAGTCTTAGTGAATTTTTTTTTGGCGGTCCCAAATTTCAAGAGCATCAGGTCGGTGCATGGTAGCAACTAGAGCTCAAGCTATGGCCAATGAGAGGATGGACAAACTTGAACAAACCTTGCAATCCATCCAAACTCAACTTGACGATCTAACAATATTAATCCCGAGGGTAATCCCGAAGGGCAAGGAGGAAGCCCACGAGGAGGCGTATATTGGCAATGGACACAGTGAGGGTGAGTCTAGCCATTCTCCTCGCCTCTGGGGCCCCCAAAAACAGCAATCCCGTTCGAGACCTCCCAAGTTGGATATGCATAAATTTGATGGTTCTCACCCGGTGGCATGGATAGCACAAATGGCGCAGTATTTCAATCTGAATAACATCCTAGATAATGAGACTCAGCTTATGGTGGGAAGCATGTACTTGGACAATGAAAGGTGGCAATGGTGGGAATGGCATCAACGTTGCAATGCACCTTTTTTGACTTGGGACAAATTCAAAAAAGCTCTTACAAACCTCTTTGACCTGGAATCTTCTTTTTTGGGTCGTCTTACTAAGCTCCGACAGATTGGCACAGTGGATGAATATATTACAGCCTTTGAAGACTTCGCCTTCCGCACTAGGGGTCTCTCAGATGTGTTCTACACGAAATGTTTTAACAGCGGTCTTAAAGAGGCCATAAAAGCCCACGTCCAACTGCACCACCCGCCCACATGGATTGAGGCTTGCAAGGTAGCTCGTATCGTGGAACGTGCGTTAGCAGCCCTGTCCACTCGCCCAAATTTCACCACCAAGGGTCGCCCCCCACGGGCTCACAGCACGACTCAAACACTTAAGGTTCAAAAGGTGTCACCTGTAGAAATCGCTGAAAGAAGAAAGCAGGGATTATGTTACTATTGTGATGAAAAATACTCCCCAGGTCACAAATGCAAGGAGCCCAGATTTTTGCAAATTGATGCCACTGATTACAGCTCCTCGGAGGAAGATCTACCACTTGAGGAACCTGAGGTGGTAGAAGAGGACAACCAAAAGGACAATGTCCCTGACGAACCAATTATTTCACTGCATGCTCTGGCAGGGATTTCTTCACCTCAAACTCTCAAAATCAGAGGTTTTATTAAACATCGCCCAGTAGTAGTCTTGATTGATAGTGGAAGTACACATAATTTCATCCATCAAAAAGTCGCAAAAACAGTGCATTGCTTTGTACGAGCAGTTTCTAACTTCCAAGTTCAAATTGCAGATGGAGGCACAATGAAATGTGAAGGCCGTTGTGAAAATGTCAAACTTCAAATGGGGATTATCAGTTGAAAACCCACATGTTTGCCATACACATGGGGGGATGCGACATTGTCCTAGGTGCTGAATGGCTCCGTACCCTTGGGCCAATCACAATGGATTTCCAGGAGTTATA
>APFE031607987.1:98364-109360 GCA_000404065.3 Pinus taeda
GTGTGTTCAACCGGTTGATTGTAGATTATTAATGCACATAGCTTTTTAATGACTAATGACATGATGGAATTATCTTGTCCTTCTGCTGATTTATTTTCTTAGTTCTAATTCCAGCACTGTTTATTTCTTTCAGTTTTGTTTTGTTCATTTACTTTTATGCAAGATAGATATTAGAGTACTCGTGTCATTTTCAATTACCTCCTATAGCCAGAGTGAGTCGAATGGTGAGGGATTGAAGTATGAATGCGTAGTTTGATCTTAGTTTCATTTTATGCAATTTAGATATCAGACCACTCAATTTGTTTATGATTACCTCCTATAGCCAGAGCGAGTCAAATGGTGAGGGGTCAGAATATGAGTTGATGTAATATGATTTAGTTTACTTTGCTTACAGTTTTTGAATTGCTTTAAGTTCAGTTTTCTTTTTATACAACAGCAAGGACACTGAGTTTCATAGTCACTAGCTCACTGTTTGGTTTAATTAAAATTTAGGTAAATTTTTATTTTCTCTTAGTAATTGATTTCATCATTGCAAGTTTGAATACTAATTCCATCAATAACATGTTTTAAGATCTTTTGAAGTACTAAGTTTTGGAAGTTACTATTAGGGACATAAACTTTGTCTTGAAATCTACATCCATACTTGACCTTTAAAAGTATTCTTAAGACCTTAGAATAGGATTTCCATTTGCATTAGATACTTTAGGAAATCAACAAAAAAACAAAACCCTAAAACAAAATAAAATCTATAAAACAACGAAATAAGAAAAATGTTAACTAAGCACATATGGTGCACCACACTTCATCAGTTTACGATACTCGGATTGATAATTTATGTAGAGCAATTTAAGACGTTAATTGACTAGACAAAGCCTATGTGTAAATGTATACTAGTCTAAAAGGCCCTCCAAGACCAACACAATCCTCTTGAAGACATCAGCTAGTAAAACAATGAAGAGAACAACCATGTCGGCTTAGAATAAAGACACAACAATCCACTTGCACACGTCAATTTATTATGGAGACATCACCACTATATATATGCGGCTAAGGGTCACCACATAAAAGAATAGGAACTCAGATTCCTTTGTATATATCGATGGGCACAACGAAGAATGGGAACTCAGATTCCTTTGTATATCTCGTTGGGCACAACGAAGAATAGGAACTCGGATTCTCTAAATTAATATGGATGGAGACAGGGGTCTGAAATATAGATGACAGGAGAATGCAATCTTGGGTACCTATGAGTAATTACAATCTTAGTATAATGATGATCTCTATGCAATAAAAGGAACTCAGTGACGATGATCACAGTTCTAGTATCCTTACAGCTTCGGCCTCCTGACTATTTCGACATTCTAATACTAAGATCACTAAGGCAAGCTCCTCTTTCTCGACATGCTTGTGGACACACTCTCAACATATGAATGATCTTGACATAGTTATGTCAATAAAGATCTCGGTGCAAGGAAAAAACACACTCTCTGTCTTGGTATATTTATGATCTCTGTCTCGGTACCACTGTGATCCCACAGTGACACATTCACAACATACTCTATCTCGACATATTGGTAATGAACAAGTCATACCACCTAAATGAAATCATAATCTCAGTCTTAGTATTGATCATGAAAAGATCTCAATGCAGTTTATATATATATATATATCGAGATCTCAATGTTATAGTTATGATTTTAGTAAAAGAGCAGAGATGATCTTAGTAAAAGCACAGTGAAGATCTTAGTGAAGATGTGGCAATGAAGCAACAATAATGATCCTATTGTTATAATGAATATCTCATTGAAGGTGCAGTAATGATAACTTTAATGAAGCGATATTAATGATGATGATCTCAACATTAACGAAAAGGAGGATTGATGTATTGGTCTTTGAGTGGCCTAGCAGGTCAAGGATCATGGTCTTGGTATTCATCAATCAGAATCTCTATAAGAAGAATTTCGTACAGATTTTCCTCTCCAAGAGGGAGAGGTTTTGGCCCTGGCAGGATGGAAACACCTTGTGTTCTTGTCTCTTTGATTTGGTATCTATTTGTTGAACTAAAGAAGAAGCACTCTAATAATAATAAGTCAAGATTGGAATACGAATAAAAATTGAAAACATCATGCAAAAAGAATCTAATTATATCTAACTACCCTAGATTCTTCAACATGGTATCAAAGCTAAGGTGTTGAAGTCAAAGGAAGGGCAGAAAAAGACGCATACAAGGATTAGCCTTCAAGAAGGGTATCAAAGCAAGATTGAAGAGCTTTGTCAAGATTGAAGGATTAGTCTACAAACAACAGTTTACAACAACAATCAAGAATTAGTCTACAACAAGGACTTGTGTCTCCACAACCATCCTTCAAAGACCACCAAGCCTCTCATTAAGATATCTACAAAGCTATGAAACTCAAAGGACCTCAAAATAAATATCTCATCATCTTGGAAAAGATTGAAGCAATCCCGACCTACTCTACCAAAGAAGGCATAACATGTTGACCTAGGTTGTCATTGATGTCAATATGGCAATATTCTGGATACTAGAGGATGACATGAAGCCAAGGGGATGCAGAGCAGATTTATGAAGAGATAGGAGCAAGCCATCAGGATAGCCAAGCCATAAGAAAAGAGGAGTTATCTAAGGAGGCATATCAAAGCATATTACAAGATATCAGAGCAAGAGAGGCATTCATATATGCAAGGAGGTCTTTGGAAGACACTGCCAAGCTAGTGGAGCCACATTGGACTAAGAGGAGCTGCAGGAGGAGCCATATATATATATATATTATTATATATTATAATAATATATATGCGGAAACAAACATATCAGAGCAAGGAGGCATATCAAAGCAATAAGAGCCACACACACACACACACACACACACACACACATATATATATATGCCAAAGAAGAATAGAGCCATGGGAGGCAGCACACAGAGCTATCGGAGCAACAGAGGATGCAAATAGCTGGAGGAGTCATATATATGTATATGTCAGATATATATGCCAATGAAGAGGAGCACACAGAGCAAATGGAGGAAACACAGAAATAGAGCGATCAGAGAGCTTATACACATGCATTTAACAACTACCGAGCATAAATCACATGTATGCGTGCAACTGCACTATCAGGAGTCATCGAAAGAGCAATGGATGCATTTAACAACAAATAGAGCCATCAGAGCCACAGAGGAGCAGATGGAGACGAGAGGAGCTAATAGAGCACGAAGCACCACCATTGGAGCCATAGAGGAAGCAAACAGAATTAGAGGAGCCAAGAGGAGCACACAAGAGGAGCCAAGAGGAGCCAAGTGGAGCATAAACATGCATATGACGGCAAAGCCCTGTATATGCATTTAACACAAACAGAGCTATCAGAGGCAGAAGACTTAGACTCATATGCAAATACACTGACAGAGTGAAAAAGGTAGAGTTTATATTGTATGAGAAGGTTACATTATCGGGCTTGTAAAACCCATGTATGCATGCTTTAATAGTTGTTGAACACTGTTGAAAAAGTTGGAGAAAAGTTGCTGAAACATCAATTTCTCTGTTGTTGAAACACCACTTTCGGCGTCGCTGAAACACCAATTTTGGCATTGCTGAAACATCTCCGTGACGAAATTATATTTTGGCGTTGCTGAAACACCTTCGTGACAAAATTATATTTTGGCGTTGCTGAAACACCTCTGTGACAAAATTATATTTCGGCGTTGCTGAAACACCTCCGCGATGACATTATATTTTCGTGACACCATCAATCGAAGGTAAACATGAGGAAGCTAAAGCGAATGGAGGAGGGAAGCTAGAAGGTCAAGCGAGTGTTGAGGAAGCCGAAGCTCAAGTGAGCAAGGAGGAAGCCAAAGAGACATTGAAGAAGCGGAAACGAATGGACAAAGGCATGAGAATGTATAAAATAGTAAAAACAGAGTGTAGCTGTTGCTGTTGCAACTGTTGCTGCTATTGCTGTTGCTGCTGCTGCTGTTGCTATTGCTACTGCTGCTGTTGCTGCTATTGTTGCTGTTGCAACTGTTGCTGTTGCTGTTGCTGTTGCTGTTGCTGCAGTTGTTGCTGTTGCTGCTGTTACTGTTGTTGTTGTTGCTGTTGCCGCTGTTGCTATTGCTGCAGTTGTTGTTGTTGTTGTTGTTGCTGCTGCTGCAGTTGTTGCTATTGCTACTATTGCTGTTGCTGCTGCTGTTGTTGTCGCTGTTGCGGCTATTGCAGCTGTTGTTGTTGGAGCCTTTTTTTTTGGTGTGGCAAAGAACCAGAATATGAGGTAGCAGAAGCAGCAGAGGTGGTTAAGCATTGTATTAAGTTGCTGGTGAACGTTGGTGAAGGCTGTTGCAGCTGCTGAAAGTTGCTGAAATACGTTGGAGGAAATAGAGGTCGTGTAAGGGTCCAACAGAACATAAAGAGGGTGCAGCAGAATAGAAAGAGGGATGAATGACCAATAGAATAGTAGGCATTCAAAGGGGAGAAGTAGCCAACAGAGAAACAATCATGCTGAAGCATTCACTGTGACAATGAGAACATAAGATTGAACAGAAAGTTGTTCTTTATACAGAGTTTAGTGCAACTAAAAGTAAACTGACTAAAGCTGTGTGAAGACATTATCAGTGAGAAAAAAAAGGCTATTGGAGACTATGTGTGGGCAGTGTACAAAGTTGTAAAGACTCATTCTTAAGAAGACTAGTTGTCATTGATACTGTAGCTTGGAGACTACAGTGAAGCTGTAAATAGATAGAACTCAGCAGAGAAGAGTTCTAAGACCAAAAGATTACTATCAAACAGTGACTTGACAAGATAGGATTGGAGTGCTTGGGGTTGGTGCCTCAAAAGCAAGAAGGATTGGAGTCCTTGGGGTTGGTGCCTCAAAAGCAAGAAGGATTGGAGTCCTTGGGGTTGGTGCATCAAAAGTAAGTAGGATTGGAGTCCTTGTGGTTGAATCCTCAGAAGTAGGAAGGATTGAAGTCCTTGAGAGTTTGTGCTCCTAAGTCCAAGATTGGTGTCTTGGCAAAATAGAGTTGGTGCTCTGGAGGTTGGAGCCTCACCAAAGTCCAAGTTGGAGCTTGGCAACTGATTGCAACCATCTATATATTGTATCTATTTTACTGCACAGTTTATATTAATAAAATCATTTATTCTTGTTGTCCATCTTGTGTTCTGAATATATATGTTTTAACTGGTAAAACAATAGTGGGAAAAAGAAATACTGATTCACCCCCCCCTCAGTATTTCCAACAATTGGTATTAGAGAAGGTACCTTCATTCAAAGCTTAAAAACTTGAAGGTCGACATTTAGAACACAAATGGCGAGGTCAAGGAAGAAAGTCTCCAATCCTCCTAAGGATGTGTCTCCCTCTACTACTAAAATAGAAGACAATCAATTCGATGAGGCTCCAAGGCTCAATGGGAACTTTAATATATGGGAAACAAGAATGAGGAATTTATTACAAACTCAAGGCATTGAAATCTGGAAATCAATGCTTGTTGATAGAATGATGGATGAAGAATCCAAGAAGTACAATGCAAAAGCAATGAAGGCAATCTTGAATGGGCTACCTAATTTTGTAAAGAACAATCTAGGAAAATGTTCATCAACAAAGAATATATGGGACAAACTTCATGACCTTCACTCAAAAGGAGCATTGACCATGACTATCAATCAAGAAGGAGATCCTGAACCCATCATAGAAGATCAAAATGAGAAAGATGACATCAAGGCTAAAGCAGACCTAGAAGATGAAGAGAATGAAAAAGACTTTGTAGAAGAATTCCTCGCTCAACTTATGACTGCCATGGAAGAGATTAACAAATTGAAAAAGGAAAATGAGGCACTTAAGAAGATAGCTCCAGTTGGTGACCAAGATCAAACAAGGAAGAAAGTTGAACTCATCAAGCTTCAAGTATAAGAAAGGGATGAAGAGCTTGCCAAGCTTAAGAAGGAATATCATCAAAGCAAAAGAAAGCATCATGAAGAAGTCATATCCATGACAAATCAATTGGATAAAGCAAAGAAGCAGGAAGATATCTTGTCAAGCCAACTTGAACAAAGGCACAAGAGCTTGAACAAACTTGAAGAAGAGATTGGTCAATATAAGGTAGAGGTGTCCTCCCTTAACTCTCAACTACAACAAGCTAGGAAACAGAGACAAGGAGCTGAGAAGAAAATGGAGAGCAGTCAAGCAAAGAATGAAGAAATCTTCAAAGTGAAGTCAGATATCATCTCCCTTAAAATAGAAGCAGATGAAGCTACTCGTACCAATGAAGAAACTGAGAAACAACTTGCCCAGAAGAATAATGAGTGTGAAAGATCGGAAGAAGAGGTTGTCTTCCTCAGAACAAAGGTTGAAGGGATGAACAAAATCTTGAAGAGCTCTCAAGCCTTGGATGACATGCTCAGCTATCACAGATGTCCATCTAATAAATTAGGTCTCGGATATGTAGGTGAATCCTCAAACAAGAATGAAAATGATTTAAACAAAAGAGACATGAAGAAACCAGAAAGAAGTGGTGATGCTCCCATCTCCAGCAAAGGCAAGGAGAAAAATCAAGGCTGCAATAGAACAAATCCTCCTCCAAGAAGAAAACCAGCTCCAAGAAGAAATGTAGATGATGTCAAAGATGCGAGAGGCAATGATTATCATCAAAGGATATCAAGGCAGAAACGCTTCAGAAGTTCATTAAGGAAACCTCCATCTCCCAAGTACCAAAGTTCATTTTTTGGTTATTGTTATTCTTGTTCAAACTTTGGTCATATGGAAAAGGACTGTAAAGCATATCACAAAGATAAATGTTATGGTGCCCAACCATACCATAGAGATAGATATTATAGTCCCCAACAATCTACAAGAAACAATTTTGCAAGAAGAAATCATGAATTCTTATTCATGAACAATATAGAATGCTTCAAGTGTCATAACATTGGTCATATGGCACGTGATTGTAACTTAACATGGGCTCTTACACAAGCTATAACCATGCAAAAGAAGAAATTTACACAAGTATGGAGAAGAAAGAAAATACAATCCGAAAGTCCCTTGAGCTCTCCAGCCAAAAACATATGTCATTGGCCTAAATTTTGACAATCTAAGCATTTTATGAGAAGACTTTGCCAAAAGGAGATGATGCATACAGTTAGGGGGAGCCTGTAATTCTTGATAATTATCGTTGAAGCTATTAGTGAAAGGGTCCTGATGAAATCCTTGCTGAACTATATTAACAGTCATTCTTTGATAAAGATCATTTCTCAGGGGTACTCCATTGAAGAATATGACCCTATAACCATTCTTTGGACTGTTGTTAAAGAAATAGGGCAAACAAGCATGGTACTGTTATCATAGAAGTTTATGTATTAACTCAGTAATTAAATGTGAGAACAGATAAATTCTGGACACTGATAGAGGCAGTCTTCAAACAAACAGATACATCTGGAATGGAGTTTGAAGTAAGAGTAGCTGGCAACAAAGCATTGCATGAAGATGCAGATCAGCAATTGTATTTAAAAGACAGTCACAGATTCGATATTTGAATCTGCTAGGGAAATAATCTGCAGATATATGTACAAGAACACAAGGAAAAGATGGCTCATAAGAAGGAGAATGTTGTGCAGTCAAGCATAACTTAAGCTGATACTGATCACTTAAGAAATATAGCGACAGTAAGGCATAACCCCTTACATTTTTTGTCCAAATGCAATGATAATTGAATACTAGATGGCAGTGACTTAAGAAGAAGCATAGAGACACAAAGGAAGTCAGAACTAAAAAAATATAGCAAGAAATACAATGTCAAGGGCCTTTTCTCTTGATTCGGACTATGAAGAGACAACAATATGGATTGAAGCATAAAAATCCTGGACTTGGACACTTGGTGTATGGCCGTTTGCAATCTAAATGAAAGCATTAAAGTAGAGCATTCTTAAGCATTGTTGAAGCCATGATAAAGTAGTTCTGAGACATGAAGAGGGAATAATGTGCTAATTGATGATAAAATATCAATCCTTTTATCTTGAGTAAAAAGAAGAAGAGCACTATGACAGTGGGAGTCACAGACCCATGAAGATCTATCATTCAGGAAGAACAGAAGCAGTTTGATAGAGGGAGTCCCAGAGCACTCCTTTGCCATTGATGTCAAAGGGGGAGAGAAGAAGAATATTGCCATCAATAACAAAGGGGGAGATTGTTGACCTAGGTTGTCATTGATGTCAATATGGCAATATTCTGGATATTAGGGGATGACATAAAGCCAAGGGGATGCAGAGCAGATTTATGAAGAGAGAGGAGCAAGGATATTAGGATAGCCAAGCCATAAGAAAAGAGGAGTTACCTAAGGAGGCATATAAAAGCATATTACAGGATATCAAAGCAAGAGAGGCATTCATATATGCAAGGAGGTCTTTGGAAGACACTGCCAAGCCAGAGGAGCCACATTGGACTAAGAGGAGCCGCAGGAGGAGCCATATATATATATATATATATGCGAAAATAGACATATCAGAGCGAGGAGGCATATCAAAGCAAGAGGAGCCACACACACACACACATATATATATATGCCAAAGAAGAATAGAGCCATGGGAGGAAGCACACAGAGCTATTGGAGCAACAGAGGATGCAAACCGTTGGAGGAGTCATATATATGTATATGTCAGATATATATGCCAATGAAGAGGAGCACACAGAGCAAACAGAGGAAACACAGAAACAGAGCAATCGGAGAGCTTATACGCATGCATTTAACAACTACCGGAGCAGAAATCACATGTATGCGTGCAACTGCACTATCGGGAGTCATCAGAAGAGAAATGGATGCATTTAATAGCAAATAGAGCCATCAGAGCCACAGAGGAGCAGATGGAGACGAGAGGAGCTAACAGAGCTCGAAGCACCACCATTGGAGCCATAGAGGAAGCAGACAGAGTTAGAGGAGCCAAGAGGAGCACACAAGAGGAGCCAAGTGGAGCATAAACATGCATATGATGGCAAAGACCTGTATATGCATTTAACACAAACAGAGCTATCAGAGGCGGAAGACTTAGACTCATATGAAAATACACTGACGGAGTGAAAAAGCTAGAGTTTATATTGTATGAGCAGGTTACGTTATCGGGCTTGTAAAACCCATGTATGCATGCTTTAACAACTGTTGAACACTGTTGAAAAAGTTGGAGAAAAGTTGCTGAAACATCAATTTCTCTGTTGTTGAAACACCACTTTCGGCGTTGCTGAAACACCAATTTCGGCGTTGTTGAAAAACCTCCGCGACGAAATTATATTTTGGCGTCGCTGAAACACCTCTATGACGAAATTATATTTTGGTGTTGCTGAAACACCTCCGTGAAAAAATTATATTTCGACGTTGCTGAAACACCTTTGTGATGACATTATATTTTCGTGACACCATCAATCGAAGGTAAACATGAGGAAGCTAAAGCGAATGGAGGAGGGAAGCCAGAAGGTCAAGCGAGTGTTGAGGAAGCCGAAGCTCAAGCGAGCAAGGAGGAAGCCAAAGAGCCATTGAGTAAGCGGAAACGAATGGACAAAGGCATGAGAATGTATAAAATAGTAAAAACAGACTGTAGCTGTTGCTATTGCAACTGTTGTTGCTGTTGCTGCTGTTGTTGCTGTTACTGTTGCTGCTGTTGCTGTTGCAGCTGTTGTTGCTGTTGTTGCTGTTGCAGCTGTTGCTGCTGCAACTGTTGCTGTCGCTGCAGTTGTTGCTATTGCTGCTGTTGCTGTTGTTGTTGTTGCAGCTGTTGCTGTTGCTGCAGTTGTTGTTGTTGCTGCTACTATAGTTGTTGCTATTGCTACTGTTGTTGTTGCTGCTGTTGCTGTTGCTGCTGTTGTTGTTGTTGCTGTTGCTGTTGCGGCTATTGCAACTGTCATTGTTGGAGCCTTTTTTTTTGGTGTGGCAAAGAACCAGAATATGAGGTAGCAGAAGCAGTAGAGGTGGTTAAGCATTGTATGAAGTTGCTGGTGAACGTTGGTGAAGGTTGTTGCAGCTGTTGAAAGTTGCTGAAATACGGTGTAGGAAATAGAGACCATGTAAGGGTCCAAAAAAATAGAAAGAGGGTGCAGCAGAATAGAAAGAGGGATGAAGGACCAATAGAATAGTAGGCATTCAAAGGGGAGAAGAAGCCAACAGAGAAACAGTCATGCTGAAGCATTCACTGTGACAATGAGAAAATAAGATTGAACATAAAGTTGTTCTTTATATAGAGTTTAGTGCAGCTAAAAGTAAACTGACTAAAGCTATGTGAAGACATTATCAGTGAGAAAAAAAAGGCTATTGGAGACTATGTGTGGGTAGTGTGCAGAGTTGTAAAGACTCATTCTTAAGAAGACTGGTTGTCATTGATACTGTAGCTTGGAGACTACAGTGAAGCTGTAAATAGACAGAACTCAGCAGAGAAGAGTTCTGAGAGCAAAATATTACTATCAAATAGTGCCTTGACAAGATAGGATTGGAGTCCTTGGGGTTGGTGCCTCAAAAGTAAGAAGGATTGGAGTCCTTGGGGTTGGTGCCTCAAAAGCAAGAAGGATTGGAGTCCTTGGGGTTGGTGCCTCAAAAGTAAGTAGGATTGGAGTCCTTAGGGTTGAAGCCTCAGAAGTAGGAAGGGTTGAAGTCCTTGAGATTTTGTGCTCCTAAGTCCAAGATTGGTGTCTTGGCAAAATAGAGTTGGTGCTCTAGAGGTTGGAGCCTCACCAAAGTCCAAGTTGGAGCTTAGCAACTGATTGCAACCATCTATATATTTTATCTATTTTATTGCATAGTTTATATTAATAAAAGCATTTATTCTTGCTGTTCATCTTGTGTTCTGAATATATATGTTTTAACTGGTAAAACAATAGCGGGAGAAAGAAATACTGATTCACCCCCCCTCTCAGTATTTCCAACATAACATATTGAAGGCATTGTCATCTTCAATTTTGTAATCAAGCAAGGATCATTTCCTTATCCAAAAAGAACATCATCCAAGGAAGCAAAA